>RYFJ01001059.1:0-181778 GCA_003991445.1 Oryza meyeriana var. granulata | reverse complement strand
GAGAAGACTACGCGGGTGTCCACCTTTTGTTCCGCACGATCACTATGATTAAATTCAATTAATTTCCTTAATTTAACATGCAATGATCGTAGCACTAATCTTTCCTAATGTTTGAGTATATCACTCCTATTGATCTCCGCCCACAGCGCTAGATTAAAGCGAAGGAGAAGTTCATACCGTGAGGAGGGACGACCGTCTTCTCACGATCATCTCTTCCTGAAAACCATAAACCTTAACCCCATCACTTAGAGCTTGGGAAGGAGAGAGCGGTGACGGTTTCAGCTGAGGGCAGTGCAAGTGGCGACCGAAGGGCCATCGCCACCTTGTTGTTGATCGTCAGCAATCCCTTTTGGATCAAGCCCGGCGGACACCACCTGCGACATCGTACACTGCTACGACCACCAGAGCAATTCGGGGAACTTCGTCCTCTACATCCAGTTTGGACATCACAGAGGAGACTACAAGGATCGCACTAAGGGCTTCTCAACGCTCCAGTCAGTACCCAGTTTCGCATTAGAATTAGGATGATCATGTTAAGCTAAAGTTGATTAGAAATCTACAAGTACTGCCTCTTGTTGTTGTTCATAGCCCATGACTTCACGCTGTAAATTAGGTCTTATGGTAGTTCAGTTATATTAGATTAGAAATCAAATATTCAGTTATGGTGTGTCTTGGTTTAGTTTATGGGTTAATAAAAGAAAGAAGACAGCTTTCCTTTCTTGATAGATAGATTGCACCAGTAAGTTACCAGCATGGAGTGCTAGTGTGCTAGCCTGTTCCAAAGCCTGGAAGAAGTAGAACCATAGTTGTCCAAATGGGCCGTACCCTGTTGGGCCGGCCCCGGGCATGGTTGCTACAATAACCAGCCTAAGCCGCGTCCGGCATGGTGCCGTGGTGGATCTGCCGTGCCGTGGGCCGGCGGTGCGCACGGCCCGTAGACTGTAGTAGGCCGGCTCGGCATGGCACGGGCACGGCCCAGCACGGCCAGCCTGCTTCTCGTCCGCCGTCTAAAGGTCGATCCGAGAAAGCCGAGAGCCTAGATGCGATTCAACCAATAAAATAAAAGGCAAGGCAGAGATCGGATTCGGATGAGTACCTGAAGGGACGAAACCCTATCCCCGAGCGAAAAGGGGCCCAATCCTTGAGCATCGGCGGTGAGGCACAGCAACGGAAGGCAGCGAGCGACACGGCAGCGGCGAGGTAGGGAGCCCTGCAAGTCGATGCCAACCCGAAGCCGCCGCTCTACCTCGCCACCATCCTCTCGCGCCTCCTCCTTCCGTCGCGAGCCCTGGTGAGGCCCTCTCCGGTGGCGGCGGCGATGGTCCCCCGCGGGTGGCGACGGTGGTGGCTACGGACGGGCGGACACTGTTCTGATGTGCGGCGGCGCACGGGCGCGCGGGAGATGGCGGCGGAGGTGCGGCCGCCGCGGCGCTCGACACCAACGCACGGAGCTCCAGCTCGGACCGCCTCTCCGCTTCGCGCCGCGGGGACCTACCCGTCCTCCTCGCCCAGCCATGCCCGCTCCCGGCCATCGTCACCTACAGTACGTGCTACAGTATCTGGCCGGCCCGGGCACGGTGGGCCGCCGACAGGCCATACCGGCACGGCACGGCCCATGACCTCGACGTACCGTGCCTAGGCCAGGGGAGGCACGCGGACCCAGCAGGCCGCTATAGGGACCGTACCTAAATAGGCTGTGCCGGACCGTGCCTTAGGTCGTGCCGGTCCCGTCCGCCCGTTTGGACATCACTAAGTAGAACCCACCCTAAATCAGGCCTCCGTGTCGCCCCTAGCCCCAGGGCGTCCGTCGTCGCCACCCCCTCCCTCCCCCCCTCCGCCTCGACGCTGCCCAAGGGACCCACCGGCAAGCCAAGCGGCTGCTAGGACGGCAGCGGCTGGGCTCTTTCTCCTCCCAAGTGCGCTACAGCGACCGAGGCGACCGGGGAAGGACGCCACCCAGGTCTGAGCTGGACCTGCCAAGGAGAGACCGGTGGACGGCGGGGCGGTGGAGGACTGAGCCAGCGCGTGGTTGAGTGGCAAGCGGCGGTCGACGATGGCGGCGGGGTAGTAAGCGCAGAGGCGGCGGCGGATCTGGCGCCCCCTTGGCTAGATCCAGCGTCCTCCCGGGCGGATCCAGTGTCCCTTCGGTGAGAAAGACAGGATCCCTAGAAGCGGCTCTCGGTGACGACGGCGGGCACGACATGGTGGCCTGAGGCAACCACGGGTGTGGCGAACGTTGGCACGGTGGCCAGCGGCGCCTAAGGAGGGCGTGGGCAGTGTTTAGCTGGTGTGCCGTGACCTGTTTAGCGATGACAGCGTGCACGATGCGGTGGCCTGCGATCTGCCTGGCACGGTAGCCTGCAGCTCTCGCGATGACAGGTGCGACGTTTGGCAATGTTGGCACGGTGGCCAGCGAGGTGTCGGCGCCATGTCTGGCTGGAAGAGACCTCATGAATGATGGCCGGCCGGCGGTGGGGCGCTGCTGCGATGGCTACGCGCTGAAGGTGCTTGGATGGTGGCGGCTGCTGGTACCGATAGGGACGCAATGACAAGAGAGGGCAAGAAGACTTCCGGGCGAAAGCCCAGCCCGTTTCGGAGCCGGCAGCGGTGGCGCTTTTGGGTGCCGCAACCCCCTGGGGACATTGCCGTGGCGTCTCCCTTCTCCCTCTGGTGGATTCCTTGGGGTGAAAACCATGTCCTGCTTTCCCAGGACGGGCGACGGCGGTGCCATTGGCGTCGCAACCTCCCTGGAGGCGTTCATTTGAAGGTCCATTTACGCCTACCAATCTCCTCTCCAGACGGTTGTCCTCTTGCGGCAACACTCTTGTCCCACCACCACAGATGGCCATGTTGGCAGGCCAGTGCGGTCCCTCTTCTCTCTCGCCCTCTCCCTCTCCAACCCAAAGGCGTGGATGGAGTTGAGTGCGTTAGCGGCTTGTCATGCTCCTGCTCCAGTAGTGGGTGCTGTTGTTGTAGGCGCAGGTCGTGGCTTGTTTTGTTTGCTTTTTGCTGCTTATAGCCTCCATAGTCTTGTAATTTTTTCCTCCTATATCAATACGAAACCTCGCGCTATCATGTGCGGTTCGTTTAAAAAAAATCTGGTATGAACTTTTAGCTTTCAGACCTTAAACTTGGTGAGGATAGATTATGTCTTTAGCAAATAGCAACAGTGCCCTACTGTTTTTCTCATGAGGCCATTTTCTGTTTGTTTTTATTTGTTCCTGCTTATTTTGCCAAAGGATCCGTCTCTCTCAACTCGATCTTCTTTTTTTTCATGTCCAAGCCAAGCAATTATATAGATTTGGCGTATGCCTCATGACTACCTCACTTTCAAAGATGATAGGAGTAACTAGTCAGAGCAAACATTGAATTTTTCCCAAGTCATAGTTTACCAGTTTCTGTTGTTTTGTTGACACCAATAAGTTACAAGTGTCGTATTGAGCAGGGGCAATATGCATTCTCCATGATCTGTTTCTCAATATTTTAGGTTGCCCTATCTAATTTTAACTATGCAAAAGAACAACTAGAGTGTTCTTATAAAATTCAGTGCTTATGAACTGATTATGTGTATGTGGCCAGCATCATTTGCACTCTTGCCAGACCTGCTCCGTGCCTCGTTGAAGAGCTTCTTGGAGCATCTAAGGCAAAATCGAGCTGAAGAAAAAGAGAGTTGTTTGATATGCTTGTCCAACTGGATAGCAGGTATCCATCGATTAGTAAGATTGCTCGGGAGCATAGGAAGTTGATCTACACCCTTCTTGGGCGTGTCGATGCTAATCCAGATGATCCTCTATGGTAAGTTTGCACCGCCTAATCTCAAACATTTACATATGTATGCATGACCTCTTTTTTTTTTCTTTTGGTTATTGCACTGCTGTATAATTTTGTTATCCCATCTGATCTGTAGGTCCATGTACCAAAGAAGAAAAGGACTATCTTTTCCTGCAGATTGGCGTGCCTATTCTATGTGCCACTGGTTTTTATGATTTATCATGAGAACTAGAAAGAAGCACACGCTACATTGCGTGCGATCAGAATCAATCATAATGCACACAGGGATGGCAACTGCGTGCATATAGAGTTGTGCATACATGTAGTCAAATAATCTTTGCCCACCAACACAGCATACAATTTTATTTAGCTATGCAAAGTTTTTCTACATAAGCATCACTCTATGATGTTGATCAATTTATATACATAAGTATATTATAAATTAACCCTTTGAGAGAATACATACACATAAATTTAGTAGACAACATCGATCGAATTCAATCCAAAATTACTGATGGATTTTGTTATAAAAAGAAATCGCAAGAGAGATTAGAACATATTGAAGGACCAGCCACTGCTAGACATCTATTGGCGTACCTGCTCACTTTGAACATCATCTACAACATAAAGAAGCAACACGTGAGATTTGGTTAAACTAATTGAGAAAATTTCTGCAAAAGGACGAAAAAATGCGTAGAAAATCCATGATAAGAACACGTAAATGCATGATTAATTCAAAAGGCTAAAAATTTATGGCTGTCGAGTGAGGAGCAGTGGCATTTTGACTGGTCGGCATAGAACAATAGAATCGAACTGTAAATACTTTATTGAAACTGAAAAGATTGATGACAATAGGACCAAGTTGTAACTGTTATCGTAGTGAATACTTAAAGAGGAAAACATGATGACATCCGAAAGCTTGCGAAACATGACTAACTATAATATGGTCCATTGTTGAAAATACAATTATTGATTAGCTAGTCATGCAACCCAATTAACTTCTCACCGCATGACCACTAAGTTAGATAATAATTTTGGCTAACGGGAATAAAAGATTTAAAAGAGCTAAAGTCAGAAAGTAGATAATAAAATGAGGGGCAAAAGATGCACAGTGATTGCACAACAATTTGGTACTATTGCCAGGTCAAAATGCAAGTGGGGGAAAGCAATCGGTGTTGCATCAGGGACTTTCAGTTTGGGCATAACTCTGTCGACGATGTTGTGGTAGAAACATGCTAGCACTGTCACTTTTTACTACCAATTGGAGAGCTATGTTTCTCAGTCTCTCTACACAGGGCATATTATGTGCAGAAATGATGCGGTTTGATATTTGTAAAGAGAATAGTTCCATCAGAGCTAACCAACTCAACAGAAACAGGAAATTTGCTTTTAGGAAACTTGCTTTCTGAAAACTGAGCTAGAAGGTTGAATCTATCAAGAGCATCTGAGAAGACATAAATCAGTTATCATGAATGTCCCAAATGAAAGAATAATTTTAATAAACTCTTCTATAGGGATAATTTAAATAATTTGTATTGCGGAGGGATTTGTCATATGTCAAATTGAAACAACTATTTTTGACACGGTCTGCAAAATTGTAGCTCTGAAGGGGTTCGTACGGGTGCTGCATGGACTCATGAGTAACCAGGTAAAACTAATTTACATAGAAACATCAGGGAACAATCACATTCTAGCATTACATATAGGATTTTGTTTGGCAAAAACTAAATGTGTGAAAGCAAACTCACCTGCAAATATGTTATATGAATTAATGAATCACTCTTTCATATGTTGGAAACATGCAAATTGGGATCTCCAGGATTAGTTTGTGTATATCAGCTATCCATCATTAGCTCTGCACTCCGTGGGCACAAAACTATAGACTGGCTATACTACCCTGCAGGTTCAGGAAGAGCATATATTAGACATCACTATAAATAAAGGCTAAAGCATATTACTGAAACAAAACGGAACATTGCTCTTGGTTCCTTGCCGCAACACCAATGCAAGCAAAGGACCTTAATCAGGTTGTACTACTGATGTGATGTGAGTAGGGATGAAAACAGAGTGAATACGAACGGATAATACTCGTACCATATTCGATTTCATATTTTTAGTCGGATATGAAAACGGATACGAATAACTCGGATACGGAAACAAATATGAATCATTTCGAATACAAATACGGTTCGAATAGGATCAGACACGAATACGGAAACAAATATTTCTCGAAACAAGAAACTACTCAAATTGTTCGTAGAGACAAATAGAACACATATATTTATCTAATTTATTATAAATATTTATTATTTTAGGAGACATCACAAATTAAACATAGTGCATTGAGTTTAACGGTAACGCGTAGATAAGTACAACACACAATCAAATTCAACAGATAACACAAATAAGTTCTACATATACTGATAGAATGATAGCATAAAAGCAACTTTAAGTAAACTTATAGAATTGTAGTCCGATGCCTAAAGGCTAAAACATCATCATTCATCCATTTCTTCCCACAAAAACATCTTCCTGATCAATGTCTTCATCATTCTCCTCCTTTTCCTGGCAGGAATTCAATAATATTATTGTCATATTAAAACAAACATTTATATAGGTAAAATAAGAAAATAGCTCACAATTATCAGTAAGTTGGCCAGATATCTCTCGAAGCTTTCAATGTCCAACTCATTGGTAATAGCCCGATTCTTGTAACCTAAGAATGATGCCAGATGGATCATAGATTTCAAATCAGCTACACATATATACATGGAGAAATAAGCAATGAATATAAGCACAAAGTGTACCATTCTTAGCTGATAAATTCCAATCTTTGGTGCATACTAAAGCTTGGACAACCTCAGGATCTAGACGGGTGCGAAATGGATCAAGAACACGGCCACCAGAACTAAATGCTGACTCAGAAGCAACAGTTGATACTTGTATGCATAACAAATCACGAGCAAGTTTAGAGAGGATAGGAAAATCTGTTTCTTTGAGCTTCCACCAAGACAAAATATCAAATGTATCTTTGGAAGTCTATTGTAATAATGGTTGTTCCATGTAAATTTCTAACTCACTTTTGTCACTATGAACTGGTTGGCTTCTCTCAAACAAATATCTTTGAAGATGTTGATCATGATCACGGTGTCGGCGAAACGGGACTGGGGGCCCCACATTCCCCCCGAGATGCGTGGATCTTTGGCCACATCAACTCCCCCGGGGCCCACATTCTGCACAAGTGACGGCCGACTATGGCCGTTTTCCCGCTAAGTGCCTGGGGCCCGAGCACTGTCCGGGCCTGGGTGCACCTTCCCCGGGCGTGTCGCGACGACCGCTCGCATCCACCTCGGGCCCCGTGGCCCGGGGACATTCCCGGGCCCGGACCTCGCCCCCCGGTCCCGGGACCCACAGGCTCGGTCCCGAGGCGCGTTCCCGGGGCACATTACTGGGACATTCCCAGGCCCCGAGTCTCGCCTCCGGTCCCGGGACCCACTGGCTCAGTCCTGGGGCGAGTTCCCGGGGGCATTACTGGGACATCCGCGAGCCCGGGTCTCGCCCCCCGGTCCCGGGTCACGTTCCCGGGGCACATTGCTGGGGCATTCCCGGGCCCGGGGCGTGCTTCCCGAGCCTAGGACTCACAGCCTCGGTCCCCGAGGGGCTCGACGCCTTGTGCGCGCGGAGGGCTCGATGAGCTCTCTGCCCCGGGCACGAGCCTGACTCGAGCGGATCAACTCTCCAACTACCTGCATTAATGACGAGGTGAAGGGGCATGCTGTGCCTGTCGCCCGCTCGGACATGCGTGGACTCTCATGATGGCCCCCCATGGGCCCGCTCCCTGTGCAGTCAAAGAATATTTGACTAAGAGGGCTTCAGTTTTCCACGCTCTGGCAGCGATGGCGTGCGCTGTCAGGTCTTCATGACCTAGCCACCCACGGCAGCCGAGCAACGGGACGACAAGACGTCCCGAACCAACCCCGGCGCGGCTCAGCAGGCGGCGCGTGCGTGCGACAAGACATATCGTACCTAGAAAAGCTTTCTCTTGGCATGTGTACTAGGCACTGTGGACTCCCCTTGGACTATGAAAGGAGGATCCATGCCAGCAGGAAAGGGGGTTTTTTTTCGGGAGAGTTTGGTTCAGCTGCTAGAAAGACTTTTGAGTTGAGAGTTCAGCTTCTAGAGAGATTGAGTTCCCAAGTTAGGGCTAGCTCCTGAGCACCCCTCAAGAACATCTTGTAAGAACAAACTGCATTGATCTCCCACACAGGAGTAGGGTATTACGCCTTCATGCGGCCCGAACCTATCCACTTCTTCTGTCTCCCTTGCGTGCCATCGACCAGACGCCGCAGCCGTCCTGTGAACCATTCCCCTGGCTGAACCTCAAAGGGGGGTCCCCAGACTCCCCGCAGTTGGAGTTCCTTCCTCCAACACACAGGTATTGTCATTCTCATTAAAGATGTCATCAAACTCGTCAGTTCTATCAACAGGCTCAAGTTGCACTTCAGATTGAGGCACATGCACTTCAGCACCTTTCTTGTTTGATGTTGCAGATATGCTAACATAAACACTGAACAATTTTTTGACAACACTCTTGAACTCGTCAATTTTTTCTACAGCTTTTGTACCATAAATCTGAAGAGCATAATACTCTACTAAACTTATTTTGTAACGTGAATCAAGAAAGCATGTAATAGCGAGAGCCATATTCGACATCTCCCAGTACCTATCATATTTAGTTTGTATTGAGTGTGCCATAGTCTTTATTGTTGGATCTCTACTCTTACACCAATCAGCAATTGCAAGTTTAATGCAACAAAACTTACCGAAAAAATGATTGGCTGTTGGATATGTAATACCGGAAAAGAGTTCTGTCGGAGGATGGAACTCCAACCGCGGGGAGTCTGGAGACCCCCCTTTGAGGTTCGGCCAGGGGAGTTGTCCCAGGACGGCTTGCGGCGTCCGGTGGAAATGTGCTCGGGTCCGGGGACCCACGCTAAGAGGTGATCAGTGGAGAGAATGGCACACAGGGAGACAGGAGGAAGTAGACAGGTTCGGGCCGCGCGGAGGCGTAATACCCTACTCCTGTGTGTGCTTTGCTATGTGGGAGAGATGAATCTGGTTCGTTGTTACAAAGTGTTCTTCAGGGGTGCTCGGGCCCTCTCTAGGGAACTATCTAAGCTGAGCTTAATGCCGAAGGCGATCTCCAAGTCGAAGAAGTCTATCTAGCCGTCGAACTCTCACCGTCCAAGTCGGCATGGGTCCTCCTTTTATAGTGCAAGGGGAGTCCACAGTGCCTACACATCTCCAGAGAGAGAGTTGTCTTGTCGCACGCGTCTGCGGTCGCCTACTGAGCCACGCCGGAGTAGGTTCGGCGCGTCTGGTCGTCTGGTCGTCATGCTGCTCGGCTGCTGCGGGCGGCTAAGTCGTGGAGATGTGACAGCGCACGCCCTTGCCGCCGAAGTCAAAAGTCTCTGACTGCACGGTCGTGTGTCCACGAGGGGCCATCATGAGACGTCCACGCGTGGCAGCGCAGGCGACAGGGGCGACAGGCCCCGTCGCCTCGTCATTAATGCATGTAGTTGGAGAGTTGGTCCGCTGAGTTCCTCGAGTCAATCGGCACCCGGGACCGGGGCAATCGGCACCCGGGGCCAACCGGCACCCGGGAGCAAGGCAATCGGTGCCCGGGAGCGAGGCAATCGGCGCCCGGGAGCAATCGGCCTTGGCACCCAGGACCGGGGGCCGAGTCCGTGGTTCCCGGGACCGGGGGGCATACCCGGAGAAGGGGCGCCCGGGACCGGACAGTGCCCGGACTCCAGGTACTTAGAGGGAAGAGGCCGTAGTCGGCCGTCGCCGATGAAGAATGTGGCCCCGGAGGAGCTGACGAGGCCGAAGGCCCATGCGTCCCCAGGGTATGTGGGACCCCCATTCCCGTTTCGCCAACAAGTTCAGTTGCCTCATGAAATGGCTTCAAGCACTTGCATAATGCTATTGCCATAGACCAGTCTTCCTTATTTGGAGTACACTTTGCATACTTTGTACCATGCCGAAGGAAAAGCCTACTGAAAGCATTTCTATAGTAAATAGCACTCCTCAACATGAAAAATGTGGAGTTCCATCTTGTAGGAGTATCCAAGGAAAGACCCTTTGTGTTATCTAAATTAACTTCTAAGGCACACTTCTGAAATGCCTCAAACTGCAATGGTGAGTTCTTCAGAATTGAAATAGTATTTCTTATATTTGATACTGCTCGTGCAATTTGTTTCAGACCATCTTGGGCAACAAGGTTCAAGATATGATTGAAACATCTCACATGAAAGAAGATGACATCACAGATTAAAGGAGAAATTTTACTGAGTTTTAAAATAACACCCCTAACACAACTATCATTACCCGAGGCATTGTCCAAAGTAAGTGCAATAAGCCTTCTATCAAGATTCCAATCAACCACACTGTCATAAAACTCTTTGCACAGATTAGTTTCCAAATGATGTCCTTCTACATGCATAAACTTAATGATCCTCTTTTGCATGTTCCAAGTGTCATCTATCCAATGAACTATGATGCACATATAACTTTTATTTTGGTTAGATGTCCACATATCCATAGTTGTACTAAAACGGCATGAGAGTGTAAGCAAATGCTGCCACAATTTCTTCTTTTCCTCTTCATATATATTTAGAATGTCCTTTCTCACAGTTATGCGACTCTTAATTTGAAAAGTAGGACGTAAAGATTTGATAAAATCCACAAAGAATTCATGCTCAACAATGTTAAAGGGATATTCATGCATGATGATTGCCATGTAAAATTTTCTTAAGCTAACTGCCTCATCATACCTGTAAGTCTCAACAGCTCCTTCACTACCATCTTCCCCCTTTTTCATCTGTAGCAGCTGTTGACCTTACTTGATGTGGTGCTTGTGCGTCAAGTGATTCCAGAAAACAGAAGTGCCACAATTACTCTCACACCGACATTTATATGAGCACTTGTTGCATCTAGCATACTCCTCTACAATCACAGTATCATCAGGTCCTTGCTTGTTTACCTTAAACTTGGTGTAGTGCTTCCAAACTTCAGAACTACACTTCTTTGGTCTCTTCCCAGCAGGAGGTAAGATCTCACTATCATTATTAGTTGTCAAATCAATTGCATCATTGGGTGCCAAAGAACCAGTAACAGGTGGTGGCAGTGGTGGCAGTTGCAAAACTGGAGATGATGCAGCAGTACTTGCATTTGCGCTTGTGCTACTTGCACTGGCAGACTCCATCACAAATTTGGACACAAAATAAAAGGTGCATCCAACATTTACATGAGTTTATTGATCTCATCTCATGAATGCCACAAAACACAGGCTGCAAGAGAAGAACAAATCAACAAATTACCAGAGCTTGACCACTTGAGGGCTGAGGCTTTCGCTCTGTTTATATATATATATATATCGATCTGCAGTACTCAGTCCTAGTACTTAGGTAGAGAGAGAGATGGAGGGGATCCAGTCGCCGGCGTCGATGCTCCTGCCCAGCCGAGGCCGAGGTCGAGAGGCGGCGACGGGCAGCCGAGGTCGAGAGACAGCGAACCGATGCACGATGCGGGAGTCGGGACAGCGACGCGTCGCCGGTGGCCGGCGCTGCCAGCCTGCGCCTTGCACCCATGCGCCGATGACCCTGCCCAGCTGGTGAAGGGTTATACGGATGCTACGCTAGCCAGAAAACAAAATTTTCCATCCGATAAACCAGGAACTACTGCTAGTTATAGATCACGGGATTACCACTAGACGCGCAGGTGCAGCGAAAGCAACTCGATGTAGTCGTACGCGTCACAGCAGTGCCGTGCAGTTGCGAGGTCGTCCGTCCGTCCGTCCCTCTCGTGCGGTTCGTCCTTGTGCTCCAGATGCAGCACCTCCGAGGTATCCACACGTACGGGAAGGAAACGTCACGCCTCCGGACTGCTAGGTCCGCGAGGTGCAACAGGGCGCGGGCGTGCGGAGCGACGGCCGGCTGCCAAATGGCGTGGATTAACCTAGCCCCGTCGCCCATCCCTTGTTTTTATAGGCGTCCTAATGAACTCCCGAGTTGGAGGCCCATTAGTGACCCTAAACCTTGTCTAATTCGGGTCCAACCCAAATTGAGGTTTTCAGCCCCTTAAAGCGTGCGACCCTATAGGTTCACGTACGCATAGACATGCCCGAGTACTCCTTCTCGACCAATAGTTGACAGCGGCCCTCTAGCCAAGGCGTGTCAACTCCTATGCATACGCAAAGATCATATCAAGACGAACCACCACAAAACCACATACTTGTTATTCCCTTGCCTCACGATATTTGGATTAACTCTTAGGTTAACACTTAACCCAAGCACGGCCATGCATTTCTGATCTAATCATTAGAGTGATCCAGTGATATCTCTCTCACATAGAGAGGAAGCAAATTCCTTCTTGATTGTTTATGTCTCACAGCATGTTTCCCGACAAACCCGAAAACCACCTTTATAACTACCCTGTTACGGAGTAGCATTTGATAGTCCCTGAGTAGGTCGTTTCACATCTTGAATACATACAACAATCTCAGGTCTAAGGACATAACGTACATGATGTGAATAGAGATAATTACAATTTCTCATGTTGGGTCAGTCCAGCTCCATGTTACACATGTGCCCACATTATTAGTTTGACATCTCCATGTCTATGACTTGTGAAACATAGTCATCAACTAATACATGTGCTGATCTAATATTCATGTGTGTCCTCACACAAATTTCGATCAGGGACAACTTTAGAATAACCATACAAGTAAAAGAGTTTCACAAACAATTCACATAATTGCCAATCGATACAAGTTGTCTTTAATGGATATTCAATGAACTCATAATATATCATGGATACAATCATAATATCATCATCTCTATGATTACCTCTAGGGCATATTCCCAACAGTTGGGCACCTGGGCGCCGGACAGGGAGCCCCGGACACCGGCGCCGATGCTCCCTTCCTCCTTGGCGGCGGCACGGCGCGCAACCGGCGGCCGACCGGCAAGCGGCGACGAGTGGCGGCAGCGGGCAGCGCTGCGCCGATGCGCGATGCGGGAGTCGGGAGTCGGGAGGCGGCGGAGCTGATCTGGTTTCTGCTTCTCTAGCTCTGCTGCCCTACTTCCAATACCTAATGGGCTACAATATTGGGCTGTTAAGTTAGTGGGCCGGTTTTTTAGGGGGTGGGGGTACTTCTAGGCTGCTGCCTGGGTATCACGGATATCCACATATAATAATCTTCGGATATCCGGCTCTGTATTCGTATCTGTCAAAAACTGCGATACCGTATTCGTATCCGTATCCGAAAAAAATTATCCGTATCCATATCCGGATTATCCGATCCGAACTGTATCCGTATTCATTTTTCTTCGGATCAGACAGAAACTATCCGCTCCATTTTCATCCCTAGATGTGAGTAAGCAGTTACAGTTCAGGTTGATTAGGCAAACAACCTAGTATGATACATCCCCAGATGTAGACCATACCTACACACAAGTGAGCAACACACGTGCTACTACTCTTCAAAGGACACCAGGGAGGTCTGGGTTAGGATGGGTTCCTTGCACGAAGTCTTCGTTCCTTACTGACGGCACGACAACTTGGATCGGAGAATCTTCCTTAATGTTGTCTGATGCTTGAAACGACTTCCATCTGTTGACACCGTTGACAACTTCTAGCATCTTCATGGTTGTAGCCACCAGGTTTTACCACTGAACCAGTTGAAGGTGGAAGGGAGGGTAGATGAAAAACTTTGCAAAGAATTCCGGAGATAAGAGGAAAATTTTTTGCAAATAGGTTTTCGGAAAAGATGTCCTTAAGGGTTTAATCATTTGGCTTATCCTACAGTCAAGATTGGCTCTGATACCAACCTGTCACGCCCAGAAATTCACCAGAATTTTCAAAGCTAATTTGTGCATTAAATCCTCGTCCAGGAATCAACCGAGGTATACAAATCGACAATTTGATAAACATAACCAAAACAAAATAGCAATAAATACTTACAGAAGAAGCACTTAGTCCTCACACAGAAGAAAACTGCAGCAGAACAGCAACTAGCGAAGCTTCAGCACCAAGCCACAGCAGCTCAACTAGGTATAAGCCAAACACCAAACTTCTCCTTCTCACAAAGCTTCACTCTGATGATTGTAATATAGCAAAACTGAGTACCACCCACCATACTCCACAAGCCACACATGGAAATGCAAAATAATGCAACAAGATTCCAAAGGAAAGGCAAAATATGGCTTATTTGCATAAATAGCATTTAAAACATTTGCACTTAAAAACATTGCAAAACGGTATAGTTTAATTAATATCAACATTAACTCATCACTGAACAGCACTCCAATGCAATTCAGGTCCAAACCATAACCGTCCAAAGTGGAGCTAACAAGATTCCATCATTTATCACCATTTATCCATTATTTATCACCATTTATGAGTAGTGTGGGACTAATCACGAAAAACATTGCTAGGCTGCCCATTAACCGCGGGCATGGCTATTCGAATAGTTTTACTCTGGCCAGAGTGTGCCAATTTACCCATAAGACACAATCTCAACATCATGTCAGCCATGCGTCGCGATACACGAAAGTACCTGAATAGAGATTGTGACAAGATTCTTTCGCATAACACGCCCAACAGAAAGAGCACCGGCCAAGTCCTCAGTAGAGGTGGCCCAACCTGCAGGCTAGAGAAACTCTTGACGCCCAAATATGGGCTTATTGGCACTACCATTGTAAATTTATTGACACTACCACCTATCAACTAAACGCACCATGATGCCTCATGTTGGGACATGCTATACTATAAGTCCAGCCATTGTCCATTCTGGCTTGTGATTAGTACGAGTAGTGCTTCGCAACAAATAGTCCGCGAACCGGTTGTTAAATGTCATGAGCACCACTATCATCATCATCATTCCATGTGCTCATAACCCACCATCAATCAAGTTTTAGTTGGCAAGTTTATTTAACTAGCCACGACCAACCGTCGTGAGAAATATAGCCATTAATCATTAATCATCATAAATGAATCCATAATTATCCCACATAAAATGACGCTACAGTTTCTATGCATTGGCTAAGCAGAACTTAACTAATCTAGCTAGATCATTAAATAGACATCCAACTAGTCAATATTAATCACCCAGGGTAGCAAGCTAAAGGTATCAATAACAAAATAAGCCGTAATCAAGAAATGTCAGAATAACAATAATTACCCTAATAATGACATTCCAAAACATTTCATGCAATAACGTTTAAATGAAATAATTTTCAAAAATGGGTTCAACATGCTCAAGGGATTGACATGTGACTTGCATTGCAATAGAAAAGTCTTCAATCACTCTTCCAAACTCTTCCTCGATCTTCGCTTCCCTCCGAAACGGCGAAAATACACGACTACACGCAAAATGAGAAAAAACCCTAAGAAAATCTAAATAAACAATACATAAACATGTAGATCATAATTTTAGATGAAGTTAGGAAGAAGAATGGGTCGAAACGGAGTTCAGACGGAAAAGTTATGACTTCCGAAAGATTGAATTCATAGAAAATCCAAAAAGAATTGGAAAAGAATATTTCTTGGAATGTTCATTCGAAAAATGAATTGTTCTGAATAGGAAAAGGAGTGGGGCCTACTATCATGGACACAGATCCTGTGGACTAGGTCTATGGACCAAGGGATGGATGGCTGTGGTGGACTCCTGGTGAGGTGGACTACCACGTGGCTTCCACATGAGCAGAGGGACTGATGTGGCAGCGGGTGGATTGATGACTTGGCTTTAAGGCTGATGTGGCACCATCGGGAGGATTAAGGAGATCCGACGGCTCAGATCTAATCGGCTTGAGATGGATGGCTAGGATTAGTTTAAGTTTGATAGAGATCCAAAGGCTTATATTGATCGGGATTATGTAGATCGGATGGCTCAGATTTCTCGGAGATCTGTGTGTGGGGTCCATCTGTCGGTCACTGAGGAGGGGAGCTGTCAACAGGGCCCACATGCCGGCATGCCCAGGGGCAATGCGAGCTCGCGCGCCCGGCATGACGCGGCGGCGCGGCTAAACTGGGTGGGGATGGCGGTGCGGCGCCGGGGCGATGATGGCTGACGGCGGCGGCGCTCGGTAGATAGGAAGGAGGGGCGCCGATCTAGGTATAGACAACAGTGCCGAGTGAGGAAAAGAGAGGCAGAGGCATTGCCAGGCTTCGGGAGGGCAGAGGGCGCTCACCAGCGGCGGCGGCGGCGCAAGGTGGAGAGGACGGCGGCTAGGGCAGAGGCGGCGGCGTGGGGGATTAGGGCACGGGAAAGAGGGGTGCAGCCGGTATTTATAGAGGCGCAGTTCGGAGTCCGGCCATGGCACAGCTGCACACGGGGCAGTGACGTGCACAGTTTGGTAGGCCGAGAGCGGCGGCGGAATGGTAGGTCGGGCCGGGGCCAAGGGGAGAGAGGCACGAGCCAGGGGCCGGGCCAAGGAGCTCGGCGCGCTCGAGGTCCAGGCCAAAGAGAGAGAGGAGGAAAGGAGAAGGAGGAAGAAGAAGAAGAAGAGGAAAAAGAAGGAAGAAGGAGAAAAAAAAGAAGGAAAAAGAGAAAAGGGAAAAAAGGAGGAAATGGAGGGGTTTTTTGGAAATATTCCAATTTTGGGGAAATTTGGAAGTTTAGGAGGATTTTAAGGAATCAAAGAAATATTTTGGAACATTGGAATTTGTGAAAATATTCGGGATTTTGGAACATTCCGAATACCGATATATATATATATGGGAATCGAAGAGAAATAAGGATGTTTTACGGAGATTAGAAATTGGGCAAAGGTTCGGAATATCCTCGGGATTGGAATTCATTTCAAAGGAATCGGATTGATTTTGAGATAGCGGAATTTTCTTTGGAATTAATTCCGAAACTTAGGGATTTGAAATTTTAAAATTCCGAGAACTCCAGATATCATTTTGGACTTTGGGGAATTTCAGGGTTTTGGGGAAACGGGCTACTGGACCCAAAAGCATTTAGAGAGGAAGGGAACCGGAGTCCGGGGCTAGAGAGAGAAGAGGATTGGGCCAAGAACGACCCGAGAAAAGGACTTTTGGAATTTATTTAAATAATTACTGAAAATAATCTTTGTAATATTAAAATTAATTCTGGAGCTTTGAAAATTCCGAGAAAATTTCAGAGAGGTTATTTACACATAAAGTATTTATTAAAAATGATTTCAACCATGATTTATTGAAGAAATTTTTACTTCCCATTTTTACTTTACTTAATTGATTTACTTTACAATTTAATATAAATTATAGAAAATCCATTATTAATTAATTATTTAATTCATAAAAAGTCGGGCTATGACAGTGAGGCAACGAGCGTGCGAGGGTGACGGGTGCGAGCCGACCGGTGAGGACCAAGGAGCTATGATTTTGGTGCGGCGGCTCGTTCACAAGATCTTGGGCCGTCCATCGCCGTTTCGCCGATCGGATGGTTGTGTAATGGCCAGCACATTGGGCCACGTGGACGGCTGGATCGGCCCTAGCATGAGATCCAACGGACTCTGATGATGGGAACCGGCGTGGAGTTAACCAAAGTAGCGAGGGCCTTTGTGCAAAATTTGCTGACGTGGCATGCCTCTCTTCCACCATTCATACAGCTCTTTAGAGTAGTTAATATGAGCAGAGAAGGAAGTAGGATTGTGCGGCAGATTTCAGGCCATTACCACAGTTTGATGTGGTTGTCAACTTATTTTGTGGAGCATGATGTTATATGTCTAGTCATGCTTATGAATTAATACTGTCACTTCATGCTATGTTTTGGGCATGTGCTCAAGTAATATCCAATCGTTCACATGTGCTATTTTGTAATTCAGTTTATTAATAGTTTTTGTTTTCATTCTTATAACAATTTCTAAACCACTTTCCTTTTCACTAAACTACTCTATACTCTAGTTACAAGCTAGGTATTTGTTGCATGCCTTTTGTGCAAGTAGGCTTAGCATGTTGGATCGTACGTGCCACTAGTGTGTCCAGGGTTTACAAACACGTTTAAATTTCGTGGCCTGAAATTCAAAACTCCTCCAAACCGTCTGCTTTGTGTCTAATACTCTTAACTTCGGACAAAATTCATAGCGATGGGAAAAAAAGGGACAAAAAAAAATCTCATCGACCCCGGAGATTAAACCCCTAAGTCAAAGAGCCTGACGCGACTGATTCCTCCTCTCCACCTCTCCGTTTCATTTCCTTACCCAAAACCAAATTGGAGAGGAGAGGAGATCGCGAGATCTCACTCCGCCTCCCAAATGCGCCGCCGCGTGGCGATCCAAACCCAACCGCTGCCTCCTAGTCTACTCCTGCTTTGATTCCCGGCCACGGCGGTGGCGGCGGTCACCTACTCGGATCCTGCCACGGCCTCCCCTCGGCGCCCGACCTCGCCCGTCGGCGGCGGAAGGCGCTGACTGGGCCCCGCTCCTCCGCTTCCCTGCAGCTCCCCACCGGCTACTTCTGCCGGCGGCGGACGTGGGCTTTAAATTTTTCGGCCCCGACTCTCCCTCCCGCCCGCTCCTTCTCCTTCTCCCCTCCTCCTTCCTCCGCACGACCACGCCTCCCTCCTTCCACGCTCGCCACGCTCACCGTTCGGGTGGCGGAGTAGGCCGCTCGTTCGGGGGACGCCACCTCTTCGAGTACGACTGGGCCAGGCGCACGGTTCCGCCGCGCCTCCCCCGCTCGTCGGCCCCGCGGCTCCGTCACGTTCGGCCGGAGGGGTACTACTCGTCGGCCTCAGGCAGCTACTGATGGTCGGGACCGGCTCAGGCCGCGCCGCGACGGGCACGGCGCGTGTGAACCTCCTCTCCGCCGTGCTCCACGTCCACTACCCCAGCTGCTGCCAACCTGACGCGCCCCTTCGTCACCGGGCGAGCTTGAGACACCGACTCACCGATGATTCTTCGAGCCGCGTCTCTCTCGTGCCTACGCCGAGGAGGGCTACGCGTACGCGGAGAGCGCATCCTGCCCGCCGCCACCCACCGGTAGGCTCGACGCGCTCCAGGTGTTCGAAGGTAGGAAATTCTCATGCGCCCACCTCAGTTCGCTGTTCAAGGCGCCGTTCAGGCTGGAGCTTACAGCAACAGCACGCGAGTCTAACAGCCTCAAATCTCTGGGGATTCATTCAAATGCTCATGTTTGTCAACCGGATGCGATGCGCGGATGATGTGCAGTGCGAGCTTATTGTGTTCTCGAATCAGACAGCATGCATCAGACATTAATACTACTTTATGCTTGGTGAGAAGGCCATGGTAGTCGGAGGGTTTCTGGACGAGAAGAGGAGCAGGCTGGTCTCAAAGGTGTCACGTTGTGAATTCAGGGCCATCCCCTGCCGGATTTGGCGGTGGGCGAATGTGGGATTGGGATGAGCTTCTGGTTCCCAGCAGTGTGGTCACTTCAGGAAAGGAGCTTTTCTGCAGGGTTGGTATGGAATGCGAGCCTGAAGAGTGGTGAGGGCATAGCTGCAAGCTCCAGCGCAATACCTCCATACTTTAGGGGCAGTCTTTCGGGTCTGAAGTATAACTACACCAAGGTTGATGAGGCAAGGAAGTATTATGAGAAGTATGGCTTGAACAAGAAGAGAAAGGGTAAGTTCCCTGATAGCAATTCATATCAGGACTTAACGTTCCGTTCTTCTGCAGAAAGGAGGGGGTCTGGATATGCATCACCAGCACAATTGGGTCAATGCTATATGATGGGGAACTCTTGGGTTGCTCCAGATCATTTCTTTCATATAACGACGGAGACGAATCAAAGGTTACTTAATGTCAGCTATGACATTCACTATGTTGGGAATTGGTCGCTAGAAACATTTCGCCGTCAGCATATCTCTGCAGAGGGTGTTTATGATGCTAAGACGGGTTCCTTGTGTATGATTGCTTGTCGGGTGGTTAATATATTGTTGGACTGTGAAATTCTTGTAACTGCTCAGTTTGCCTCTTTGGATACAAAAGTAGCACAGCATGTCAAGGGAACAATTAGAAGCTTGAGGAAGAAGACTGACCCTCTTTTCTTTGAACCGCTGGATATTGCTTCGTATGGGTTGTACATAGACCGAGTGGATGAGTCGATATGGAGAATGGACTTGGAAAGCACCATGGCCCTGATCTCGATGACACTGTCCTGTTTGTTCATTGCTGTGCAACTGTTCCATGTCAAGAAGGTTCCTGAAGCGCTTCCTGCCATGTCAATCACCATGCTTGTAGTTCTCTCTTTGGGTTACATGATACCTCTTGTGCTGAACTTTGAGGCCCTCTTCAAGAACAGCAACAAACAGACAGTTCCACTTTCAGGCGGTGGTTGGCTTGAGGTGAATGAAGTTATGGTGCGAATCATTACCATGGTAACCTTCCTGCTGCAGTTGCGACTTCTTCAGTTGGCATGGTCTGCACGTTCTGTGGATGTAAGCAAAGATCAGTCGTGGGCTGCTGAGAAGAAAGTGCTTTGGATATGCTTGCCATTGTACATTATAGGTGCAGTTGCAACTTGGGTAGTTCACATGAGATTTAGCAAACAATCGGAGGATGCTTAGAAAGGTTGCTCGCTTGCCTTGTTAATAGACATGCACTTCTGGAGAGGACCTTGGTCTTATGGGATTAATACTTGATGTTCTTGCTCCCTCAGATTATCTTGAATGCATGCTCAGGCCCAAAGTAAAACACTTTAACCCCAGATTACATGGAAGCACCATGATTCGTGCGCTACCTCATGTTGATGTTTCAGGGCTAAGCATTTGTGCCCAGCTTGAACCATCTTATAGGTATGCAACCCTCACGATGATCTCTTCAGCCTCGCATGGGACATTGCTATACCATGTGGAGCAATACTGCTGTCGACTCTTCTGTTCTTTCAGCAGCGGCTTGAGTACTTTTTCCTTTGTTCGAAGAACAGGAAGTCAAGTGAATATGAAATGGTTTCTACAGTTAGCTCTTAGCAAGTTTTCATCTGTGCAAGAGAGATGTAGAGAATGTTTCTATAGGCTAAGAAATAGGTTGCTTCTTATCATGGTCGATGCTTGCTTTACATATACTTAAATACTTGCGTGGTTGAAGCAAAATTACATAGGAGTAAGCTATTCTGGTTGGGCATCCAGCAATAATGTTAAAATGATCCACTCCTTTCTCTGTGTTACTAGTCAGTTTACAATTACGCTTGTTATCATTCTGGTATTTAGAGGCAGCCGAGGTGAATTTCTGTCCCATTAGAGCTACATCTAATCATCTGCTTGAAGTTATGGCGGAATACTGTTTTTGGGCAGTCATTGCAGATCTTGTTCAGTTGTCCGTGTTGGTACGACTTACAGGCCATGTGATGCATATTCAATTCGGTAGCTAGCTCACTCCTCACCATTTTGTTTGCCGTTGCCCGTACGTTGTAATGCGGCACACCAGTCCATTCGTTTCACCGTACAAGTAAAGTGTTGAAAGCAACAACATTTGTTAGAAATTGACAGTTCTTTACGAGCAATAAAATTAGTAGATTCACCACTTCGTTAGAAGTTTGACAGTTCTTTACGAGCAAAGGAATTAGTAGGTTCAGCCAGCTGCGCATGTGCACTTTCCCTAGGAATCTAGTGAGATCATATATTTAACTCAAATTATTTTGTTATCTTCATTTATACTATACTTTATTCGAGAAAATGTAAGGGTCAGAATAACTAAAACTTACGTTTTGAAAAAATAAAGGTTAAGGGGTAAAACAATTTACATTTAGAGTTGGAGGGTTAAATACAGCATTTTCGATTTGTAGCAATTGATTTTTCTCAGAACCAATGGCTAGATCAACCCATCAATGACACACATCACCAAATTGTAAACCAGTAAGCTCTACAATATTACAACTGGTCCTGGCCCTGGGAGAGGTGTCGATGCGCACGTAATTACATCCTCGACCCAAGAAATTAGCATTCTCGTCAATTCACTAACAAGGCCAAAAATCGGGCTAGAAGCTCGTCCAATGTGACCTCACCAACCAGCCTTATTTAGCCCTTATTTTTCCTGTGGTGAAAACTACATGAGAATTAGTTGTCGTCTCTAGTCTCTAAGCTACATCTCCTTTCTCTGCTGATTGGGAGAGACGCCGACCAGCGTAATGCAGAAGTCTCCTCGACCGAAGAACCATATCACAGTGGAAGGGCAGGGCGCTTCTTCTTTCCATGTGAAAACCGGGCTCACTGTCATCCATGAAAGGGAGTGGAGCTCGGCAGCCACAGCCTGCTGCTTCCTGGGTAAAGCTCCTCGTCTGCTTGCCAGAACCTCGGCTCATCTGTTCTTGAACAGCAGCAATGCTGCCTCCATAGTGATCAACGATGCTAACAGAGAGGACAGAGGAAGCTGTAATGTCGCTGGCGAAAGGTATCGCATGCTTGGTGAAGGAACTAGGAGATACCATGCTGACATTGACCCAATAGACTTCACTGGAGTGAAAGTAACTTGAAGGACCACTGCTACTTTGGTTCCCTTCACCTGTAAAAGAGACAGCATTTAACCAAACATGAAAGAGATAGGTAAGACACAACTCGAAAAGTGGTTGCTAATTTGATTCAGGTTATTTTTACTCATGTGTTTGTAGTTGGAGGAACAAAAAAAAGTACTGATGAAATGATCATAGATGTCATATATCGTCATGACGTAACTAGTCGCTGATGTAAGATGAAAAAGGAACAAAATGCAAAAAGGCCTTACAGTACAAGGTCCACTAGTGCTTTCTTTCTGATTTGCCAAGATGCTTGAATTTAGTTTTATATCCTTTATCACCCTTGTCAGAGATGTTACAAAGCTTTTCAGTCCAATTTTTTGAAAGAGCTTGAAGATATTCGCTTGTTGAACTGATGGAACTTGAGTGGCCATTTCCAATCTTCACTTGATCAGGACACTCAATAAGAACGAGCCCTGAAGACAAACATTTTCCAGGGGATAGTTCCATTTGCCCTCCACTTTTTTGTGGAGAATGAGTTCCCAGTTTGCAAACTTCATAAACTGAAGGAAAGAACAATCAATAAGCGTAATAAACAATAATGAAAACACTTCCATCACAATGACTTAGAATAATGACTTGATCACAAGATTTATAAACTATGGCAAGCCACTTCAGCACCAAAAGAGCATGGTAACATTATTTCTTGCCCATATTCTGTCATCAACAATGAATAGAATCAATTTTTCAAACTCACCTAGACATATGATTTTGATGTCAAGTATGTGATTTTAGATGCACAGAAAAGATGATCGGTAAAAATGCCATGTTTAAATTTACGTATCATCAAAGCCTTATGGATAACTAGCAATTTTCTCTTAATTTCATGTGAAGCACCCATATTAATTGGCAGTCAGTAGTCAATATTGAGGGAGAAATCTACTGTTCTTCGGTCAAAAATATATTGAGGGAAAAATGGTAAATTGCTTGTCAGGCCTAAAAGAAAAACTCTTAAGAAGCCTGCTTCACATACAACCATGCAGTGGGCCAATAACTAGAAACTGTTAACAGCATTACAGCAGTAAGCATTACTGCCTAAAGGTGTCGGTTTGGTTGTAGCTTCTCCCTCCGTTCTTCATCTTTCATCACAGAATCTGTACCGCCCCATGAGTTGAATCTGTTGAATGGCATTTCAACCTCAAAATGTTGAGTTCTCATTGCCTAACAAGCAGACAGCCTCCCACCAATCTTACTGTGATAAGTTCAATCTCATTTGGGTTGGGTGTCACACTTGTTCAAGAGCTTCACAAGATTCAGAATCCCATTTGCCAATATTAGCTGGTTTTCTTCCGTTCTTCTTTTGGTTTCCAAATGTACAAGTATATTCTAAGCATTGGGCACAACCAAATACATAACTGTTCATATTATGTCAAACTTAGTCCAAAACAAATAGATTTTCAGAAGCCAGTGGAAACCAGCAATTAGCTGACCATGATCCTGAATGCGTGCGTTCACCGTTCAGTTCAAGTAACAATTGTACACTCATGGGTGGTAAGAAAAGGAGGAGGAAGAGGAAAAAGAATAACTTACTTGTTCCAAGCTGCAGGAAAAAAATCAGTGGCCGCAGAAGTAAGCATATCAATATCAGAGTACAGCGCATAGTAAGTAACCTAAAAGAGCACATGGATGAGAAATTTATAAGTCGATAATGATTAATGAATTAATAAAACCTTTATCAATTCTAGCAAGATATTGCTTCTATGGCTACAAAAACTATTATCGGTTATAGTTATGCACTAAAGTAGAGTAATTATGGATTAGAACGATGCTTTCAAACAATTAATATATCAAAAAGTATCAAACTTATGGATTAGAAGCCACCACATCCAAATAATACTTACAGGCTTTGGTGAAGCATAAGGTTCCGGAGGAGCCTTCTCCCACAAGCTAAGACAATTAGCAGTCTTTAACCAATCATCCTGGTAACTGCGGTTTCAATACTTAAATCAGTAACTCACACAGACAATATGTTTAGTTAAGGCCAAAAAATAATCTAGGGAAAACAAAAATATGCTACCCAACAAGCAGAGAAGGCAAAGGGAGGACAGCAATGGTTGGTCTAACACGATGATATCCCCTGTGGTGCTCCAGCTCCGAAGTGCCTGCATAGGCATTTGATCTCCTCTCAGATGAATCATCACTTCTTGCTTGCTCTAGCAATATTATATTTGTGTGGAAGAACTATATAGTAGTCAAGTGGGAATACCTTGGTCAGGAGTATGGGTGGCAATCTAGTCTACGGATTGATGGCCCTTAACATTTCCTGTAATTTTTATCTTTTTGAAGTTTTTTTTTTGGTGTGGGCGTGAGTTTTGGTTGTGTGCATATTAGCTATGCGGAGACCAGGAGTGTTCTCAATACGGTTGTTAAAGCTTCCATTATCTAAAAAAATTAGATATAACATGGCTTGACTAGGGTGGGCTCATTGAATTTCCACCTATGGATATACTGCTGAGGACTCCCGGATATCACCAGCTGGGTGCTGAAAGGAGTATGCATCTCCCATAGATGCAGACTCAGCTGCATTACTTCGACCCCTGCACCAATCAGTCACTAATAATGGACCATCCATGCTGGCAAAGGCAGTTTTAAGAGCCGCTTTTATATCTGACTGTAACAAGCTAATCATGGATGAATCTGAAACCTGTATCCAAAAGAAGAGGTTTGGCATAAGCTTTGGCATAAGGAGAAACAGTGCAATTTAGAATGACAGGAAAATGAACAGAGCCACGTTTTACCTCTGCAGAAAGTGGGTCAACTAAATCAACACCAGCGTGATCCTTTGAATGGCACGTTCCTAATATTCCACCGCAGCCAGCATGAACCATTGAAGGATCACAAGAGAATCCACTTCTCTTTTGCTCATCCAAAGAAAGCCAGAAAAAGGAACCATCTCCATCATCCATATCAAGTGCAACATCAACAAATGAAGTAGATTGTTGAACTATCAGAGCCATGGCACTGAGAAGATCCACAATAGGCTGTCTTTTTACAGACCGACCTTGGCTTGGACCAGTATATGTTTTAGCAGAAAAAGGCTCGAGAGGTGCTGCCCCTTTAGGTGTCCCCACAGGCCTCCAATAACATTTTCTAATTGGGATCTGCCATATACTTCATGATCAACATCGATATCGATAGAGCTGGTATATTTTCTTTCCTTTTTATGTCATATTTGGGGAGAAGATCTAATGCATGTAGAAGCTGCTTGATCTGCAAACTGCCTAGTAAAATCCCTCCAAACACATCAAAATGATAGAACGACCTTCATGTTACCCTACTCACATGATCTACTACAGTAGTGCAGCGCAATCTAATAGCCACCTGCCCTTATAGCATATACAAACAAGCCAAATCCGCATTGCAACATAGACAGAGCCTTCATCCCCAACCAAGCTGCAGCAAACGGAACTTAGGAAACCACCACCATCTCCTGAGAAAGCCCATCAGCAGGTGCGAACAGACTTCCACTTCAAACCCCTCCAAAAGCATCCGCCACGGCCATAGATCTCCCTCCTCCCCTTGCTGCACCATTCCACTGCACCCGCATTCGCCGCACACAGCTACGCCCCGGAAGGAAGCGTCCAGGCTGGGGAGTCAGCCCTAGTAACAGTCCCCAGGAGCGCGCAGGGGATTTCCCAAGCAAACAGCTGACCGACGGCTAACGGATTCAGGGTTTGGAGGGCTCACCGGCTCCGGCGGAGTAGCTGCTCGGCGGGCGGCGGAAGAGGTAGCCGCCGGTTTGAACGCAAAGGGAATGGGGCGTGAGGTCGGGTCGGATCCGTGCTCGAGGCCGGTCGAATCGGTCGGCTCCGCTCTCGAGTCTCCCTCTCCCCTGACACTATAGATGTCCAAATGGGCCGTGCCCCGTCGGGCCGGCCCGGGCATGGTGCTACAGTAACCGTGCCCGGGCCGGCCCGGCACGGTTGGCCGTGGGCCGTGCCGGCACGGCCCGAGTAGCCGTGCCGTGCCTGGGCCGGCGGTGCGGCACGGCGGGCCGGCACGGCAGGGCCCGTGGACTGTAGCGGGCCGGCACGGGCACGGCACAGGCACGGGCACGGCACGGGGCACGGGCACGGGGCGCGGGAACGGGGCACGGGGCACGGCACGGGGCACGGGCCAGCACGGCCCGCCCGGAGGGCGGCGGCGGAGGCCGCGCCGCCGTGGCAGGCGTCTACGGCCGCGGAGGCCGAGGCAGGCGTCGGCGGCCGAGGCCGGGCAGGCGCTCGGGCGAGGAGGCGCCGGCGGAGGGCGCCGGCGGAGGCCGAGGCAGCAGCCGGGAGGAGGCGGGTGTGGGAGGAGGCGGCCGGGAGGAGGCGGCGGAGCCGAGGAGGCCGGGAGGAGGCGGCGGGAGGCCGAGGCGGCGGGAGGAGGCGGAGGAGCCGAGGAGGCGGAGGAGGAGGAGGCGGGAGGAGGCGGAGGAGCCGAGGAGGAGCCGAGGAGGCGGAGGAGGAGGAGGCGAGGCGGGAGGAGGCGGAGGAGCCGAGGAGGCGGCGGGAGGCCGAGGCGGCGGGAGGCCGAGGTGGAGGAGCCGAGGAGGCGGGGGAGGAGGAGGCGAGGCGGAGGAGCGGAGGAGCCGAGGAGGCAGGGGAGGAGGAGGCGAGGCGGGAGGAGGCGGAGGAGCGGAGGAGGAGGCGGAGGAGCCGAGGAGGCGGCGGGAGGCCGAGGCGGCGGGAGGAGGTGGAGGAGCCGAGGAGGCCGGGAGGAGGCCGAGGCGGTGGGAGGAGGCGGAGGGCTGCCGAGGAGCCGAGGAGAGGAGGCCGGGAGGAGTCGAGGCCGGCCTGGCCGGGTGCGTGCGGGAGGAGGAGGCAGGCGACCGTTGCACTGACATCTGCCCGTTGCTGATGACCGTTGCTACAGTGTTCGGCCGCGTTGGCCCAGTCAAAAATTGACACCTGTCCCAACGGTCCGAAAAAACGGCTAGATTTTGAATCTAGCCGTTGCATGACAAAAAAAATCCGAAAAAATATCAAAAAAATCCGAAAAATTGTGAAATTTTTTCCTATAAATAGGGGAACCCCCAGCCACATTTTTCCTCATCCAAACCTCCCAATCTCTCCTCTTGTGCTCTATTCTCCTCTCTTTTGCTCTCTTTGCTCAAAATTTTTGTTTTAGACAAAATTTTGTCAAAAATTCAAAAATTTCCCACATTCTCATAGGTAATAGCTGCAGCCTCCGGTGCTCCTGCAAGGTAAAAAAATCTTAAATTTTCTTCTTTGTTCGTACTATTTTTTTAATACTAATTTTCTCTATTTATATTGCAGGATGGATCCGAACTACCCGACGTTTCAACTGAGCGACTTCGACCCGAACTATCTGTCGATGTCGCAAGGAGACAACTCCGGGTCGGCTCCTACACCGCAAGAACATACGGAGGAAATACATGCGGCTTCACAAGGATCCGAAACTGCGAGCGGGAGCTTGTCAACGGCAACCGGCTCAAAGAGATCAAGAACTTCCTCCGCCTGGCAACATTTTGATGAGATCAAGGAGACCGCCGCGGATGGAAGGGAGGTAACTTACGCGAAATGTAAAATTTGTAAAACTAAACTCTCTGGAACATCTTCTGGTGGAACAGGGCATTTGAGGTGGCATGCTGAGGCGTGTGCGAAGAAGCAAGGTTACCAGCTAAGACAGCAGCAACTGGTACTCAATCCGGACGGTACGGTACGTTCATGGGAGTATGATGCTCAGGTAGCACGAGATTCCCTTACCCGTTTAATTGCTAGACAGGATCTACCCCTAAATTTTGGTGAGTCTCCTGCATTTGAGACTTACATTAAAACTGCTCATAATCCTAGGTTTCAAGCTGTTAGTAGACAAACTACAACCCGGGACTTGTGAATGTTTACAAACCAAGGCCGGGATAATATTAAACAATTATTTGCTACTTGCACATTTTCTATTAGTATCACATCTGATATTTGGAGTGGTAGGGCTAAGGAAGACTATATTAGTGTAGTTGCTCATTATGTTGATGATGAATGGGAACTACAAAAAAGAGTAATAGCTTTAAAATTAATTGATGTTTCACATATGCAGAAAATATTGCTGAACGAATTTCTAGAGTTTTGTGAGGATTTTGGCATCACAAATAAAAATATTTGCAGTAACTCTAGATAATGCAGCTGCAAATTCCAGAGCAATGGAAATTTTGCAGCCTTTATTCAATGTTTATGCTGAATCATTTCTTTTACATCAACGTTGTGCTTGCCATATTATTAATCTTATAGTTAAATCTGGTTTTAAAAGAGTAACTGTATATCTCGATTCTATCCGTGAAGCCATAACATGGCTGAATGGTTCTAATCCTCGACTTGCGACCTTCAAGCGATTCTGCATCGCTTCGGACAAGCAACCACGCAAGTTCCAAACGGATGCGGACCATCGGTGAAACTCGACTTATTTAATGTTGAAACATGTCTTGCCTTACAAAGATATGCTAACTGTTTTCTTGCAGTCCAAGAATGTTGTTACCAGTGACGGGCAACCGCTACTGACAGAACAGTCTTGGCATGTTGTAGAAAGGTTTTATTACTTTCTTGAAACATTTTATGATGCAACTGTTACTTTGTCTGGTGTTTACTATCCAACTGCTAATTTAATTTTGCATAAAATTTTTGAGATTGCCACTTTATTAAAAGAATATGAAGATGACCAACTATTAGGATTTGCAGTATATAACATGAAACAAAAATATCTTAAATACTGGAGGAACATTCCATACTTGTATGCTTTTGCATTTATTCTTGATCCTAGGGGTAAAATACGGGGGTTTCTAAATATTTTAAATCTTATTGGGGATACAATGAATATTGATTACACTAACTACTATTCTGATTGTAAGACAAAATTGTATGAAGTATTTCGAAAGTATGAAACTAAGTTTCAGGGAGTTCGCGTGCAAAGAGCCCCACCCGTCCCTGTCCCAGGTAAGAAAAAATTGCAGTGGAGCCGAATTTGGGGTGGTTCCTCTTCTTCTTCGAGCACCGGTGGTGGAAGTTCGGCCGCAGCAAGTCCTGCACACGCTTCACTTGAAGCTCTTGAGCTGTCTACCTACTTGGACAGCGACTCGATCAACCAGGAAGATCTCAACGTTCTTCAATGGTGGAATGATCACAAGACCCAATATCCCGTCCTCTCAAAGCTAGCACGGGATGTGTTCACGGTGCCTGTGTCTACGGTATCATCCGAATCGGCCTTCAGTCTTTGCGGAAGAATTATTGAGGAGAGAAGAAGAAATCTCCGCAGTGAGGTGGTAGAAATGCTACTTGCGGTTAAAGACTGGGAGCTAGCTACAGGAACGTGCCCAACACACACCACGGAGAACCAAGATTTGGCTGAGCAGTTCGAAAATCTTTACCTACAAAATGAGGAACTAGAGTAATCTTTTTTTATTTTTAAGTATTGACCTTTAGCTGTACTCTTTTTTCTTTGTCATGGTTTTCTCAAAATTGAGTTTTTACATGACAGAGTTTTTAATGAGGCAGCTGTGTAATATCAAAATCAATAAAGGTCATTGCACAATTTTTCTCTATATCTATGTAGAAATTAAATTGCATAACTATGTATGTTCTTCTATTTTGCTTGTTTAAACATATAAAAATTTCCTCCTCTAATATCATCAAAAAATACCCTCATATTTTTTTACTCATCTTACATAATGTTTTTACATTTTTTTAATATTTTTTTACCACTCCTCTAATTTTTTAAAATTTTTTAAGTCTCTTTTTTTCTTTTTTTACTCATCTCTCTCAGACTCAGTCACTCTCACTAAGTGAGAGTGACTCAGTCCGGTCGGGACTCGGCGCAGGCGGGGAGGCGGCGGAGGGCGGCCTCGGGGGGCGGCGCGCAGGCGGGGAGGTGGCGGCGGAGGGCGGCGGCAGGCGGCGGAGGCCGGGGAGGCGCGCGCGGGAGGCGGCGGCGGAGGGGGCGGAGAGGACGAGGCGGAGGAGCCGAGGAGGCCGAGGCGGCGGGAGGCCGAGGCGGCGGACGAGGCGGAGGAGCCGAGGAGGCCAAGGCGGCGGGAGGCCGAGGCGGCGGCAGGCGGCGAGGGGGCGGCGCGCATGCGGGGCAGGCCGCGCGCGGGGGAGGCGGCGGAGGGGGCGGAGGAGGCCGGGCGGCGGACGAGCGGAGGAGCCGAGGAGGCCGAGGCGGCGGGAGGCCGAGGCGGCGGCAGGCGGCGGAGGGGGCGGCGCGCATGCGGGGAGGCGGCGGCGGCAGGCGACAGAGGCCGGGAGGCGCGCGCGGAGGCGCGGCGGAGGGGGCGGAGGAGGCCGAGGCGGCAGCAGGCGGCGGAGGGGGCGGCGCGCATGCGGGGAGGCGGGGGCGGCGCGCAGGCGGGGAGGCGGCGGCGGAGGGCGGCGGCAGGCGGCGGAGGCCGGGGACGCCGGACGCGCGGCGGCAGGCGTCGGCGGACCGGGCCGGCCCGAGCACGGTGGGCTGCCGACGGGCCGTGCCGGCACGGCACGGCCCACGACCCCGGCGTGCCGTGCCTGGGCCGGGGGGAGGCACGCGGGCCGGCACGGCACGGCCCGCTACAGGAACCGTGCCTACACGGGCCGTGCCGTAGCGGGCCGTGCCGGACCGTGCCTCGGTCCGTGCCGGCCCGGTCCGCCCGTTTGGCCACCTATACCTGACACCTTCTCAGTGCTCAGTGCTCACTAGACGATTCTGAAAAAAAAAATGGATAAGGGAAAGCGTGGTATTTTCACTGTTACTAATTTAATTTTTTTTTAATTTACAAAACTAATTTTCGATTTGGGTCATTTGCAAATCTACCCTCTTGCCGCCGTGGGACACGGCGGTATTTAAAAACCGCCATGGCCCAGGGCGGCGAATGGCATCTCCGTCAGGTGCGGCCAACGGCGCCGGCCGCCGTGAGCCCGGGGAGGCCACGTGGCCTTGCCGCCCTGGGGGACGGCGGCGAATGCCCCAAGGGGGCCGAATGCAAAATGGCATTCGCCGTCGTCCCCCAGGGCGGTTTTTAGCATAGTGAACGGACGGTCCGAACAAGGATCGGACTGTCCGAATCCAGAGGGCCGCCTGCAAAATGTTTTTTTTTTCTTTTTTTGATATTTTTTTCTCAACTAGCAACACAAGAATAGCAAAATCTCGTGAAGGTGCAGCTCAAACCGATGTAAGATGTGGCCTGTAGAAAATTGTGAGTGTACTTTAAAAACCGTGCTGAAACTTCGGACCTCAAAAACTCAATCTTCCCGGCCGAATTTCGCAAAATTTTTTTGGACAAACCCAACAAAGTGGGGGGGAAGCGGATGTAAAATTTTCTGTAGATGTCCGTAGAGTACTTATTTGCCCGATTCCGAGATCGTATGCGAAAGTTATGACTGTTTTAAGGTAGGTAGCGCGTGTTACAACAATTTGGTATGCATTCGTCGCGCTGGCCGTGGATTCGGACGGTCCAATCCTTGTGCAGACCGTCTGTTCACTATGCTAAAAACCGCCGTGGGGGACGGCGGCGAATGCCTCTAGGGGGCCGAGCCGAATGCAAAAATGCATTCGCCGCCGTCCCCCAGGGCGGCAAGGCCACGTGGCCTCCCCGGGCTGACGGCGGCCCGTGCCGTTGGCCGCGCCTGACGGGGATACCATTCGCCGCCCTGGGCCACGGCGGTTTTTAAATACCGCCGTGGCCCACGGCGGCAAGAGAGTAAATTTGCAAATGATCCAAATCAAAAATTAGTTTTGTAAATTAAAAAATAAATAAATTAGTAACAGTAAAAATTCGGAAAGCGTGAGCATATCAAAAAGGCCTGGGCCATCTCGTGCCAGACGGCCCAATTACCGCCTGGACCGGGCTGTCTGCCAAGATTGAGTGAAATTTTGGGGAAAGTTGTGGTCTATCTGAAATAATATTTCTTCCGTCCTAAAGTATAGTTATCTTTATACTTTAGAATTTAAATTTGTCCTAAATATAGCTACCTAAAATATGTAAAAGGTGAATTTTGATATAAAACTTTCCATCTTACCCCTAGTAATCCGCATAACCCTAACCATAGTGGGTCCATATCCCACTCATTATAATGAGGGTATTTTAGTCTTACACCATAATCTTTAATTCTTAAAAGGATAACTAGATATCTATATTTTGGATAGTTGTGGTATTTTTTTAAGTAGCCTAAAGTTTTGAATACGGCCAGAAAGTGTGGCCCGGCTTGGCCAGTGGCTCCAGGGATTATATAAACGGGAATTTCTTTTTCTTATCTGGTAAGGATCTAAACCGACCGGCCCAAGAATTGACGATATTTACATGTATTTGGTTTTAAAATCTAAATTAGTAGATACGTTTAGAAAAATTAGTTGGATGAATTTTGTTGTCACTGGTTTTGCTGTTGCAACCGACGCACAAAACGCTGAGTGTACCATATATTTACCGTGGCGCATATATGTCATCAGTCATCTACGAGCAGGAAAAACTTCCAGCCCATTCTTTCCGGATTATCACCAGATTGTTACGACAAACTATTTGTTCCACTCATCTAAAAATAAATTTTCTTTAAATAAAAATTTCTACAGTATTGCTTAGAACACTTGTCTCTGAGCTATTTGTTGTAAGTTGTAACGCCCCGGTTTCCGGACCGTTAAAAACTATTTTAGTAAAAACCCTAATTTCAAAATTTTTGGATTTTTGTGTGTGCTTAAGGATTAAGGATTAGTGCCGTAGATCTCAGTCTACACCTCCTTGAAACCCTAAAAACCTCGGTCCCAAACCCTCTCCAGATTTCGAGACTCGAATTTTGCAATTCGACTGTCTCTGTCTAAATTTTCTCGAAAAATTTAAAATCAAATACCTCCTAAAAATTCTCTGTACTCAGGTTCAAATTTTGCAATTTAAAGCCCTCCAATAAAAGTCACCTTTGAAGCCTTTCATTAAAATCTCCTTATTTTATTCCTCTGAAAACTCTGAATTTTATCAAAAACTCTCCTTCCCAAAATTTGCCAAATTTATATATTTCTCAAACCCTCAAATCCCAAGAATTAAAATCAGATTCTAAAATTCCCTCGAGGTCCTCCAATTCTAATCCATTGCAAAAATTTCCAAAATATCCATGAGAATCAAATCCCAAACTAAAATCGAAATTCCAATTCAAACCCCCTCTTGATTATCATCTCTTTCTTTTCCCAAATAATATCCAAGAGCAAACACTCTCATATACATACCTATATGCTCACTCTCAGAAACACCTCTCAAATTCCCCAAAAATTTCCGGGTCACAATCTCAAATTTTAAATTAAATTGAGACCGAAGCCTTCGCGAATTCTCTCCCTTCCTTCCCTTCTCAAAAATCATTAATCCAAATTATCCAAATAAATATATATACACAACTCCGAGCCAAAGAGTACTCCCATATAAAATCTCAAGAATTTTGTGGTCTGAAATATAAAATTTTGGATTAAATCCCTATTAGAAATCATCAAAAAAAACCTCCAAAATAAATCCCTGGAAAAATACTAAGCACTACTATTCACTTGGGCCGTCCCCTCTTCTTCCCCGGCCCACTTGGCCTCTGCCTCCCGCGCGGCCCAGCCAAATCCCTCCCGCACTGACGATCGGGCCCCACCGGCCAGGCACTGCCGCCCGCGAGCGACGCCCATGCCCGCCCCAGCCCCAAGTCCCCACCAGTCAGCGCCTCCAGCCGAGCACAGCGGACGCCAACCATTGGGCCCCGCATGTAAGGCTCGTCTTCCTCCTCCGCTCTCCTCTTTCTCACGCACTCCACGTGTTCGATAAAATGTCGCCAAGGAAAATATCTTCTCCCCCGTGCGCCCCATGGTCAACTGCGCCTGCTCGTCCTATCCCATCACCCCGGCAGCGCCCATCCCCTGCTTCCTCCTCTCCGGCCGACACGGTCGCCATTCTCCCCGTCGTCCAATCGCATCCGAGCGAGTTCGCGGCCCCGGAGTCAAAAATCTCTCTCGCAAAAATCTCGCCACGCCACCGCCTTTCTCATTCATCGTCTAGCTCCCTCCCTTGCCTATAAATGGCCGCCGCCCTCCCTTTCCCCCTCGTCCCTCAGCCTCGCCACGTCGCCGGGCCCGAGTCGAGCTTTGAGCAATCGCTGCTGCTTGGGATTTTGCCCGGTAAGAGGTCCAACTCGAGCTCTCCTAACCCTTCTTAAACCCAAGCCCGCCGCCGGCGCCTCCGCTTTCCGCCTCACAGCCGGCGCCTGTGTCTCGACACCGCCGCCTTTGGCCTTCGCCGCCAGCCGCCGTCGGTCGTCCCAGCCTCAATCCGAGCCGCTCGAAGTGTTCCTCATCCCCTTCGCCTTCCATTCTTGTGGCCCACTCCTCCTCCACCGCCGCTGCTTGCCGGTGCCCCCTCGGCAGCCGCCCACTGTCAATCTCCCTGCTGGCCTCCCCTCCCCAAACCAGTTGCCGCGGCCCTCCTCTCCTCTTTCCCACCGCAGTCGCGCCCCGCCGGCCTTGTGACACCGCCACGCCCAAGCCGAGCCCGAACCAGGCACCATAGCTGCCGCCGCCACCCGGTTGACTCTTCCTCGGTGAGCTTCTCCTCCTAGCTCTCTTTTTTCTCTCCTACAAGTCCAAGGACCGAAGCCCTGCCTGAGCCCTGTGGCGCGCGCCGCCGTTCGACATGGTTGCCGCCTCAGGACGCCATCACCAACTGCCGACGCGCCATGCCCCGCTCCTCTGAGCCGCTCCCCTTTTCCCCAGCTCTTCCTCTCATCGCACCGCAGCTCACGGCACCTAGCCCTTGCCCAACCACCGCCCGCAAGGCCGCCGGCGATGACCATATGGCGCCGCGCCTCGCCGTCGTTCACTGGTCAACGTCGCCCGCCGCCGTCGACCACCCTAGCCCTAATCCGAGCTGACCATCTCCTTCACCGTCACCCCCTCAACCCATTCCCGTAGGTAGCCCCTCCTCCCTCGCTGCTGTTCGCCGGCGCCTCCTCGGCCGTCACCGGCCGTCGATTGCCGTGAGCAAGCCAGCCGCCTCCCATTTTTTTTCATTTCCTCTCTGACTACTGGGCCCCTTGATTAAAATAAATTGATGATCCCAATTGCTCCACTTACAAGTGGGTCTCGTCCCATTAGTGCACAGTAATCTCAGTTAATAATCCTTCACTAACCAGTGGGCCCTCTCTAATTTAAGAAACTAATCCTCCCTTAATTCTATTTCACTTACACAAAGGCCCAAACCATAAAATAATAATAATAATAATATATGTGACCTACATGTGGGGTCACATGTCATCCTGTCATCCTTTTTAATGACATGTAGACCCCTGACATGTAGGACCTTTTAGTCCAATCCCTCTATTTCGTTTCTTCCACTGCCATGTGGGCCCCCTATCATCCAACTCTCTCTCTCCTCTCCCTATGACATACGGGCCACTGCCTCCTCTCTCTCTCTCTGACCTTGACAAGTGGGCCAGCCCTTAATTTCTCTCTTCTAGTCACTGACCAAAGGCCCCACTTGTCAATTACTGATCCCAAAATAATTCTTTTACCAACAACTCAATAATCCTTTTCTATATTTCAGAAAAATCCTTAAAACTTCAAAAATCCATATCTTTTAATCCATAACTTCGATTGACTCTATTCAAGTCTCAAATTTTTTCTAAAAATGAGATCTACCTCATGACACTATTAGTTATTAATAATAGTATATTATTTATAGGGTTTTGTGTGTTTTTCTTTCGTTTCGAGCGTAGTCGACGCTTTAGAAATTCACCGGACGTCGGATTCTCGCGAAGTTTGAAGACGAAAACTGAGGCAAGTCACTCCTTGACCATATTGCTCCTAAATTTAAAATCTTTTGTTTGCAAAATTGCATGGTTAGTGTGCACGTTAAAATGATTGGCCTCGGTTTGCGTGTTGAACTGACGGACCTGCCTGGTAGTTGCATAAACCCTGTAGGTCTTTGGTATCCTATTCCTTGTCGCTCCACCTCGTGGTACCTCTGTTACCATGCTCTCTGAGCCTAGATTCCGATGGTTCTACCCACATCTCTATTGTTTGTCGCTTTGGGAAAAATTAGGATTTCCAAAAGATTTAAAAACCCGACATGCGATGTCGGTAAAATTTGCGAAACAAAATTAATTGCGAAAATCCGCGGTACAAAGTGATCACTTGTGTGGTGGCACTTCATATTCGCATATAAGGACCGTTTCCTTAGGGAATTTCATCCGAGCATCTCACAGTGCGACCACACTGGTGGAATGGGATACCCCTGGCCGAGTAACTAGTATTCCCAGGATCGTTTTTGGTTGCTAATAAATATGGGAGCGGTTGGGTGCCAAGAGGGCGATATACCCCCGTCTCTGAGTACAGGAAATAAGTTCCTGGTACTTGGTTGAGAGGACCCATTTATAGCGCAATGTGCTATCTTGGGAAGGCTTTGGAAAGGCCTTGTCGTGAACCTTCTCTACTGACGAGTGCGGGAAGTAAACTTGCGTCATGTGGGAAAAGCGTACACCCTTTGCAAAGGTCTATAATTTGTTCGAACAGCCGTGCCCACGATTACGGGCGAATGTGAGGTGATTTCTCTAGCGTAATTTTATTTGCCAATGTTTTGCGAAAGTGATTTGTGGTATGGGAACCGTTACCAGAATCGACCTCAGTGGCTGATGGATGATCTGAGTGGTCTGAAACGGGACTGTGTGACCCGGGATGTCGAATGGCATCATAGTTTAGGCTTCCCGAGTGGAAGCGGTATATGTTTTGAGTTGAGATTGAGGATGGCTCGATGAGCCACTGAGATGAGATGATGTCCTGGATAGGACTAAAGTGAAAGAAAAATAATAGGGAAAACATGAGATTATCTCCTGGAGTGGATGAAATTGAAAATAAAGTAATAGATGAGAATTCAGTGGGAAGCTGCTTAAGGGCATACCTACTGGACCGCTGTCGTGATCCGATAGGTGGTATACGAATACCTAAAATCAATTAAAATTTGATTCGTCCGCTTGAGTTGTTGAAAAGCAAATTCGCAGACAGGATGGAGGCGAGAGCCTCCTTCTAGTCACAAAGAGATAACTCATACTAAGGTTTTCAAAAATGTTTTTAAATGAAATAATTTGCGAAATAAACCCCAGCCTATCTTTGATAGCCTGCATACTCACATTTTCCGTGACTTGCTGAGTACGTAAGTACTCAATCTATTTCTTTTCTCCCCTCATTCAGGAAGAGTGAAGATTAGAGTTTCTTTCCTAATTCCAAGCCGTTGCTTATGGATTGGGTTCTCGCTGCGCTATTATTCCGCTGCTGCTATTCTGTTTGTAGGTTGCTGCTCAGGGCTTGCCCGAAGTCGCAACTTATTAAGTATAGTATATATATTTATTTATTAGCTAATTGTTGCGGTACATCTCCGTTGACCGCGGGTACCAGCAAGGTTTCCTGAGATTGGTACCGGCATCGCGGTTTTGTGGGAGTTGGTTCACACCAATCTCCTGCGCGCTTCCTCTCTGGTATCACTTAGGTGGTGCCAGGGCGGGGGCGTTCACATTTGTTAAGTCTATTTCTTAAAATATTTAATATAACCCTGTAAACAAATATGTCACTCTTCTCATTTCATCCGTGTTCGTCACTTTTGAACATCCAAACCCCCCCACCCCCACCCCAGTGTATACATGAAGACCATGATTAGCACTCAACTAAACAATATTGACACATGGATTGAATGGAAGAACTCCTGATCGGAAAGAAGTGCTATCATTTGTTAAAAAGTGTTAGCGCAAAAAAACCGTATGTGAGCACCTTATGTACAACCCGTAACGACACCCAGAGATGTGTCGCCACAGGGGATAGATGCCGTCGAATGATCACGCGTCGGTTTGTCGTAGACTCGACATGCTAGTTAGGACATCTTCTAACGCCGTAGAGATGAGAGATGACCAAGGTCAGGGAGTTTGAGGGTGTATAGACATGGGATACAAGAAGAAAGAAGGTGTAGAAGATAGACATGAGATAATAGATTGATTTTGACGATTGATTGGTTGTTGTTTCAATCGGCCTTGGCCCTCTGTATTTATAGGAGAGATGGTCTTGTATTTACAGGGCTTTTTCCGTGTCATATTATGCTTAGAGATCCACTAGGACTCTAAAAATCTCGGTCTCAAGGAAGAAAACACGAGAAATAGCTAAGTTAGAATTGGACTCGGGGTTAAAGGTTTGACCGCTTGGACACCTACGGTCATACCGTAGTTTATTATTCGGTCTAACTGGTAGCACAATGGCGGTCAGACCGGTCTCCACAGGAAAACTCCGGTCTTTTCTAAATTTGGCTTGAATTTGCTATAAATCCAAACAAGTGCCAAATTTGGGTAACAAAAAGAAAAATATTTCATCTGTTTCACATTACTTGTTACTGTAGTATTCAATTTTTTTACCTATATAATTATCATTCTCACATTTCGAAGTATTTAGAGGCGGCCTTCTATCTCTACCCTTTATTAGCCATGGACAACTGTTAATCAAAGTTAATGTTGCTTTTGGAAATGATGTAATGTAATTAACAAGGATAATAATGTAATTTGTCACTTCTTGTTTGGTGTGAAATTGTTTGAATCTAAAATAGAGAAAGTATATATTGTGACTACCGATTTGATAAGGTGATTTGATAAGGGGCATTGCTAAGAGAGTAATCTCCACTATGTTTCAAGTGGAAACTATTCTACTCTCGTATACACACCAACAACTTAAAAATCACAAGCAATCAAAAGAACCGTTCAATTCCTCAGAGCCTCTTTAGGTTGATGCATCCATCCTTATCAAACTAGTCGATCAATACATTATAGTGAAAGTGACTCTATTGTTATGATTGGAGGAGTTATATAGTACTCCTATTTAGAGAAGTGACCGGTGGTTATCTAACTGATAAGAATTCAAAAAAGCTGGTTTTATCATCTTACATATTCTAGTTTATTTTTTTGATTTTGTGGCTATTGAATCTCAGGATATGTACACTGTTAGGAAGGTAAAACATTCTAGAAAAAACTACACTTGTTAGAAACTCCCTAAAGGCTATAGATCTTGTAGATCAACTTCAGTTCATCTAAATCGACTAAAATGCAGTTTTCAAATTTAGATCGTGCACGTAGTCCGTTCGGTCAAACTAGAAAGAGCCAACACATATCACGAAACCGCGCCTATCTCTAACCCAACCCAATCCAACGTGCACGCCATTTGGAGGCAGCCGGAGAAGCACGGTCTCATGGACGTGACAGCGACAGCATCCATTCCAACCTGACCGCTTCACACGGCCTCACCTCACATCACCTGGACCGCGCCGATGCACGTAAACCGGCAAACCCCCTCGCCCAACGCGCGGTTTTGGTTGGTTTTTGGCCCGTTTCCTCCCAAACTTGCCCTTCCGCGTCGGTTGACTGGTGCCAAGCCCCGCCCCGGAGATCAAAAAAAAAAAAAAAAAGCCCCGCCCGTCATCTCCTCTCCTCTCCCGCTCGCTGTCCAATCATTCACCGCGAAAGCGACGACCCCTCCTCGCGACCGCGTCAATGGCAGCTTCCCCCGCCCCACCCACACGTCACTCCACTGACGACGTCCCGGCCCCGCCCGGCAGCCACCGGGGGCCGCCTTGACCAGGCCGCCGTCTCCATCCATCGCCTCCTGCCCCACAGGTAGCTTTCGCTGCCACACAAGTGCGTGTGGCACCACGACGACCGCCCTCCCCTCGCGGAGACGGAGCAGCGCGCCTGTGCCATACCGGTGGCGACACCGTTTATAGCGGTGCCCGCGCGCGCGTGGGTGACGGGGACCCCCCGGCCCGCGGCTCGCGATGATGACGATGAGGGGGTTGGGTTTACTGGGAGATGGTGGTGGTGGTGGGATGATGACGGCGCAGGCCGCGGCGGAGACGGCGGTGGGGGCGGTCGGGTGCGGGTACGACCTTACATGCGACCTCCGCCTCAGGCGCGCCAAGCCGGGTGGGAGGCTGGTTGACATCGACGGGGAGAGCGGGGCGGCGCACCGGGAGCTGCTCCTTCCCGGGGGAGCCGTCGTGGCGGGCGTGCCGGTGGGGATCGTCGCCGACAAGGGGGAGCGCACCCGGTTCCGCTCCGACGTCCTCTCCTTCGCCCAGGTAAGAACATTAGCACAATAGCACTACTGGTGTTCGATGGGTGATCCCTTCGTCCTGAATTGAGTTCTAAGAGTTTGTGGGTGGTTTCCGCCATGGCGGTAGATGGCGGAGCAGGTGAACCAGACGATGTCGGTGGCGGGGAAGATCCCGTCGGGGGCGTTCAACGCCATGTTCGACTACCGCGGGTGCTGGCACAAGGACGTGGCGGCCACCAGGAGTCTCTGCTTCGACGGCCGCTTCGTCGAGCTCTACGCCGTCGAGGCCCCCCGCGCGCACCTCGCCCTGCTGGACCGCGTCAAGCGCGACGTCCCGCCTTTCTGGGATCCCGCCGCTCTCGCCGAGTCAGTACGCCTCGCCGTCGCGTCGCGTTTGCTTCCCCAGCGGCATGCACTGTAATGTACTGACATGGTTGCCGCTGAATTTTTCTTCAGGTTCATCGACAAGTACGGGACGCACATCGTCGCCGGGGTGAAGATGGGAGGGAAGGATGTGGTCTGCATCAAACAGCTCAAGGGCTCCAATCTGACACAGAGCGATGTACAGGCTCGGCTCAAGAAGCTCTCCGATGAAAAGCTCGCTCAGGATTCACCTGAAAGTGTTACTGCAAGAGGTGACAAGTTCTCGCAGGGACTGAATGTGAGCTCTCTGCACTACACTTGCTGCATTATATGGCTTCAAGATTAGTTTTTCTTTAGAGAAGATTCAGAAATTAGTTCATAGCGTTCGTTCAAAGAAATTAGTTCATAGCAAAGGCATGCCCATGATTTGATTTCTCAAGATATAGGCGTCATTTCTTTGTAAGAAAATGTTTGTAAGTAGCTTTGCTATGATGTTGTGCAGGGGAATTTATTCGGTCCTGGATCAGCTGCTTGGCGCTCGTTCAGGCCATCAGTCGTCTCTCACAAAGATGTAAGCAATCACACGTGTACTGACTATGATCATTGCGTGATTTATCACTCCAACAGCAAGGAATTAATAAGAGAGCCATGATTAATTGTTTGGTCGCATGCCCTTTCATTTCACAGGACATCGTCAGTATCCACATCAGAAGAGGGGGCGTTGATAATGGCCAAGGACACAGCAAATGGCTTTCTACGATCAGCAGCTCACCGGACGTCATCTCTATGACCTTTGTGCCGATTATGTCTTTGCTTACTGGTGTTCGAGGCTGCGGGTTCCTCAACCATGCAGTGAATCTCTACCTCAGATGTAAGTAGTTACTGGTGACAAATTCATGCCAGTTCAAAGATCAAATCACATCTCAGCAACTAACATACCTATACTACTCAATTGATTTTGTATGCTCTGCATGTCTAATTATCTGTCTGTTTTCTACTGCTTGTAAATTCAGACAAACCGCCAATAGAGGAACTCCAGCAGTTCTTGGAATTCCAGGTGCCACGGCAGTGGGCTCCAGAGTTTGGGGAGCTCCCCTTGGCTTTGGGCCCAAGGAAGAAGAAGAACAGCTTGCCATCTCTTCAGTTCACTCTCATGGGCCCTAAGCTTCACGTCACCCCGGCCAAGGTGACCATTAGTGATCAGAGCAGCACTCTGCACTCGTCGAATTCGTCAAGTTTGATTCTATGTTGTTTGTAAAAACTCAAATCATAATGTGTTCCGTTTTTCTTTCGTGCAGGCTGATTCTGGGAATCGTCCGGTGACTGGCATTCGGCTGTTCCTGGAAGGCAAGAAGAACAACCGGCTTGGCGTGCACCTCCAGCATTTATCGGCGACGCCGGGCACGATCACGATCACCGGCGAGGTGGCGTCCGCCGAGGACGTCGCCGTGAGGGAGCGCGACTACATCGAGCCCATCAAGTCGCCGCTGCTGTCGCACGTGTGCACGGCGCCGGTGCAGTACAACGGCGCGCGGATAGACGACTGCGCGGCCATCGTGACGAGGGCCTGGCTGGAGGTGCAGGAGACCTGCCTCAAGAAGGTGCTCTTCCTGCGGCTCGGCTTCTCCGGCGTGGCGTCAACCAAGATCCGGCGGTCGGAGTGGGACGGGCCGTTCGCCGTGTCACGCAAGTCGGGCTCGCCGTCGGCGCTTTTCAGCGCGCTGCTGTCCGCCGCCGCCGCCGGAGGCTCCGCGCAGATGCAGCCGCCGGCGCCGCCGCCGGGGGAGAAGTTGGAGGTGAACTCCGCCATCTTCCCCAAGGGTCCGCCGGTGCCTCTCCCGGTTCAGAAGATGGCGAGGTACGTGGACACGACGGAGGTGATGAGGGGCCCCGCCGACTTGCCGGGGTACTGGGTGGTCACCGGCGCAAAGCTCTGCATCGAAGGCGGCAAAGTTGCACTCAAGGTCAAGTACTCGTTGCTCATCGCGGAGGTGCAAGACGACCCTGACGTCTGAGAACTGCACGTCGCGTGTATCTTTTTGGCTTGTTTGTGATGATGTGTACAGCTCAGGACTACAGGTCAGATCAGCTCAGCGTATACTGTACAGATTGCGCACACGCTTTTAGTCAGCTATACCATTGTACAGCGTATAAACTAGAGAGTAGAGCAGTAGTACACAGCAGGCATTGTTTTGGTTCGCAGTTTAGATTCTTGCAAAACTAGGAACATATACAGTGTGTGAAATCGGTTTCCTTAGGCATGCAGCTCAACAAAGTTATGTATGATCGTTTCTCATCTCTGGCTTTGCCCTGCAAGAGCAAGAGATGGGATCCTTTTTTACTGGCAATAGTGAGAATGTGGGATGGTTTGGCAATTTGGCATCAGCAATCATCCTTGTTCCCAACAGCATCTACTGAGTTATATTACCGAACTGAACATAACAGTCTTGTCGGTCGTCGCAGACATGTTTAGCGCACAACATAGGAGGTACTTCATCTTTTCGGTTAATATCATATACAAAAGCCAGCTGCATAGATATGCTCAATTTTCTCTATGTTGCAAGGTTGGCCTGTGCTTCAACTAAAGAGTTAAAACCTCTCTGCCGGGACAACGACTGGCTGTGGCTCCACACGCTTCCTCTCAGAAAGATAAGGACCCCTTTTAACCGCTTCGTTCAACTGCCACAAGATGTTTCCTTGGTGGTCAGCACTTCGCTATTCACAATCTAACAGCAAGTCAGAAAATAATGGGATTAGGAGCATACCTTCCCAATGAGTTCAGAAAGGCTTGGTTCATGAAGAAGATGCGATGATGATAATGCCTTGCTGATTGCCACACAACAATCATGCCGTGCTTCCATACCTACAACAATGAATCAATGTTACTCGTTTTTGAAGAGTAAACAGAAATCTGTACGTCCATGACCATAGTAGTATAAGAGCAACTCCATTGCATTACTAAGCGCAATTCTGACAACTGGTGCTAAACATTGGAGCAAGAAGTTGCTTAAGCTTGACACCATGTTCAACTCTAAGCAGTCAGCAAAAGCAGTTGTACAAAAGTTCTCCAAACACTAAAGAAAATATCATATTGCATCAACTTCAGGCTGGAAAACTAGAAAAGGAGGCAACATCATCACAATTCAGAAGTCTACCTAGTTACGTACCAAGTTTTGTCGTCTCCATTTTGGGATCTGTAACAAGGTTAATTATGTCCGACTTCGAACAAACTTCCATTAGGCACCACTCTCTTGCAACAAGCCCAGATATTACTCTATAACCCTGCAGACATTCAGTGGCAATCAGCATAGCCTTACTCTTCAGGGACAGTCATTCACTTCGACACTCATAAGTCAGCAACAGGGGAGATAGAAGTAGATATTCATAAAAAGGAAAATTTAGGCCTGCTTGGAATGAAGGAATTCCACAGGAAAGAATAAGTCCCAGCTGAAATCCGGGAAGCTTCCTGTGTTCCAAACAGATTCTAACTTCAACAAGCATATGCTGCTTACAGCTATCCTTATGTCTGGGTCTTGTTGTAACACTGATAGAAGATGAGCCTGCGAAAAAAATTAAGCAAGAAATGATATAAACAAAACTAATAAGAAAGGAAAACTAGAATGTAAAGATATATAGAATAGAAAATTAAAGTTTCTACTAACCGAAGGGGTCAGTTTTGGACTGTTTCTTGCTGTGGCATAAACCAAGCGCTTCAGGTGTTCTTCCGCTTGCTTATCCAGTTTTAATTGGTCTTCCTGCCGATCAACACCACATATGCTTCCAAATGCATGTAAAGCAGCCTGAACATAGAAAACTATCTCACATTAGATGAACAATTTCTGGTAACCAATTGAAAAGAGGGTGGTACTAGAAGAGAATAAGCAGGCAACTTACCAGCTGTTTCCCTCTGCCCTGTCGATCAAAGGATGCCTCTACCACAAGTCTGGCAATATTTGATGAATCTGTGAGCAACAAACGTGCTCCAACAGATGCTGTTACACCACCAGAGCCAAACAAACAGTACATTTTGTTAGGTTGATAAGTTTTCTAGTCAATGCCCCAGCCCAATCATTGGTGGATATTTCATTATAACAGAAGAAAACATACGAGGGGAACAGATGCATAAACTTACTTGTGCCAATCAGACCTAATGCCTCCAATGCACTCTCTGTTTCATCCGTATTTTGACTTTCTTCTATTTTCAATATTTTGTCTATAGCTAGAAGCAGATTTGAAACACCTAACATGAACAAATCTTGATAAGAAACCTATTCAGTTTTTTTTAAAATGATGTAGATACCTGATAGCATTAACATGAATATAATCCTAGTAAAAGTGCCAACAACAATCGAACAAATGGGTTGTCAAATAGCATTCCTCGACACTTTATATGAACGATCTGTTAACAATTAATGTATATACCATTTAGTACAGTTTCATTATGATTCAAAGAAACCACGCAAAAAAATATGATGCAAAGACACCAAAAATGGAGAAGCATTATAAATCTTAGCGATTAAAAACCTTTAGATTCCAAAACATTCAATGCTCAAAAAGAAAGGTTTTTAGCACATCTGGCAGAGTATAAGTTTGACAGCAGAAAATAAACCATGCTTACATTTTTTATCTATAGTTGTGAAAGCATCAGCTGAAGAAAGAAGCCTCCCACTAATCAATGTTGCCCTTGACCGTACAATAGAATCAGCCAATGAATCACTATACAAGACCAAAAAAAACATCAAATGGATGAAAATTGCAAGAGAAAACAAAGTTACAGAAGCATTAGGCAAATACTTGATCACATCAATTATGAGTTGAAGTAAATTGGTCTTCAGCAAGAAGATATTGCTGTGAGGGTGTTCCACGAGCTGCATTACAATACAATGCATAATTAGCTACAACAATAAAACATATAGCTACCCTCAGATATAACAGAATCTCCAAGTCATTGATCTTGATCACCAACATGGGAAAAGAGGAAGACGTACAAAGGCATATTCTCCTTGCCACTTTTATTGCAAGGATTTCGTTGCAGCTTAACTAGTTGCTCTCTCTGTGTTGATTTTTATAAGGCGTATTATGCTTTCAAAATGTTACTTTGTAGAATTTGACCAACGATTAGTCAAATTATAAGTATATTTAGTATAAAGATCCGATGGCATTGATTTGGTTTTGTCTAGACATTCAGAATATGACGAATTACAAGTACCAATGCAAGGCTCTTGCAAATGAAGCATGAACCTAACAAGAGAAAAGAAGAATCCCACCATGCCATTGATACAAAGCCAGAAATAAGCCAATTTGCCATAAGTACTAGCCAAGTCTGCATTACTTTCTTTCAATTGTAAGGCTTTTTCAGTAACTACTAGCAAAATGCCCATGCTTTGCTATGGGTAAAAATATATTATAATATGTCATATACAAATACATTTTTTTATCAAATATGTTAGTATCACTTGTTTGCTTCTTTGAATATATGGTATTCACTTGTTTGAACAAATATTCGACTATTTCATAATATTAAAAAAATTCATCGGCCAGTTTATAAAAACTACAAAAGCAATGGTGGGGTGGCAGATTCACTGCCACCACCACTAGAGCCTTTTAAAGGAGTATAGAAAAGCAAAGGGCCCTATCTACTTAGAAACCAAGTTGATGGAAACTATCATGTACCAAGGAAATCCTAGGAACGCAAGCTAAAGTGCCAAACATTTAGCAAGCCAGGTAAGTGAAACCAGAGTACTGAACAAAAAATACTACTATCCTGTTACCTCATAGAGGACCTCTAGTGCACTCAGGGTTTTAAGCATGTCTTTTCGATCTTTTATCTCATCCTCAAATAATCTGAGAAGATTTGAGTCAAAAATGGCAGTAGCAGTATATGTTGACACAGCAAAGAGCTTAGCTATCAGTGATAGAATGCGAATTCGTGCCTACAAAGAAGAGCAAGTAAGGAACACAACTTAAACATGTTTATCTTCTCAAAAAATCTTTGACAAGAAAAGAATCAAGATGTCATACCATCGAGGATGACTGAGCTGCCACTTTGTCGAGTTGCACAGCCCCTTGACCATTTGGTGGAAATATGATCTCCTAAAAGCCCAAGCAAAAATTAGCTACAGTGACAACCACAATGCACTAAAGGCATATATGCTCAACATTTTAAAAACATTATCATACTCACAATTCCTTTAGGAATTTCTGCTAAACGTTTTATGCAATCCAGAGAAATTGCTGAGATCTCCTCATCTCTAAAGAAGCCAAACAGAATTAATAACAGGTATAGCTCCAAGAATGTATGTCATTCAACCAACAGGACTTGTTATATGTAGTTTGTGCTGTGGAAAAATAAATACCCCTCAGTTAAACAGTTGATCAGAAGAGGATATAGATTGTGCTGAACAAATGTGTCCACAGCAACAGCACTATCTCCAGCCTTATCAAGAAGATGTATCACCTAGTAAAGAATTTGAAAGGAATTATGTAAAGACGTTTATTTCAACAGGAATTCTTAGAAGTCAAAATATTTATATACATTCAGGGACAATGGGACATACAGCTTTGCAGGCTAATTGTCTGATATTCTTTGAGTTTGTGAGCAATCCAGCTTGAATAAATGCCTGAAATATCACATTGAAAAGTCAAACTTCAGGTAGAAGACGTATATAATTACAGTTTACTTAAGAAATAAAACAAGAAACAGAATAATGTAGTTGGTAATTTCGAAATATACTTCAAAGAAGCACAACATATTGATCAAGTTAACAGGTGTATGTGCTATGTTTAAAAATTAATAAAGAGAGTATGTCACACATACACCATAGTTTGGCAGAAATGATGCTCCATATCTCGAAGAAAATACTTTGTCCAAGCATGCTGCAACAGTTTCATCCATCCCAGGTACATCAGCCTCACTCTGCAATGCACTACAGGACCAAGACGACAATTAAATCACTTGATCACTAATTCACTATTATGCGCAACAAACTAGTATAGGTGCCATAGCATTTGTGGGGACTAGAGATGTAAATGGACGACTTGAACAGGTCATCATTGTAATGTCATGAACTCATTTTGAGGAACAAACAGTTTACCCTAACAGCTTGGGCAGAGGGAATTGCTCCAGGAACTGCCTCACAGCGTCATCACCATGGGCTCCTGCGACAAAGGAAGTAATGCAGTGAGTGCCTAGCTAACAAATTTCAGGCTTCCACAAATGGAAATGAAAAGAGCAATCACATGTACAGCATCAATGCAAACCCAACTAGTCATAATACTACAACCTAACCCTAACGCAGGAGTTACAAAAGTTGGTGAAAAGGAAGCGCGATCAGTGCAACACCATAGCCACTGCGTGGAATCAGATGAGCGCGGTGATCAGGATCCCCTACGAAGAAGCCTCCTCCCCTAGCAACTTGCAACGCAACTACGCAAGCTAATCTGATCCATTCCTCTTACTCTACGACCAGAGGCACGCGGAACCAAAACCCCATCTCCTGATGTCCCCCCAAAGGAGTAACTCCGCTAGGAGCTAGTGCGACGCAGACATGATTCGCCCAGAGCCGGATGAGAGAGGAAGGGGGATGGGGGGCATTGCCTGGGTAGGACGCGAAGTCGGCCGCCGCCCGGAGCATGGCTTCCAGCTCGCCCGGCTCCATCGCCGGCGCCGGCGCCTCCATCTGCTGCTCCTCGTGATTGGGGCAAAAACCTAGTTGCGGATGCGGAGAGCGAGACGAACTCGAGCAGTCAGTCACGCAGGCCGCGCCGCTCTGCTCGGGAACTCCACCTATAGTGATCCCCAGCAAGTCGGCTGCGTGCTCGCCGCGTGCGCCGGCGGCGTGGCGATCGCTGGCTCGACGTGGGCCCCACGCCGGCTGTGCATATCCAAAACCGAGAGCGTCCTGGGCCGTCCGATTATCCTCGAGCGCACAGATCTTCAGGAGTGGAAGGAAGACAACCCTGTTGGGCTGGGCCCACTTCATTCCGGCCCAAGACTACTTCAGTTTGATTTGGGCCTCCTTGACTACTTCGAAACGAATTTTTACTGTTACTAATTTAATTTTTTTTTTAATTTACAAAACTAATTTTCGATTTGAATCATTTGCAAAACTAGCCTCTTGCCGCCCTGGGCCACGGCGGGATTTAAAAACCGCCGTGGCCCAGGGCGGCGAATGGCATCCCCGTCACCCGGGGCTAACGGCGCCGGCCGCCGTTAGCCCTGGGGACGACACGTGGATTCGCCGCCCTGGGGGACGGCGGCGAATGCCCCCAGGGGGCCGAATGCAAAATTGCATTCGCCGCCGTGGGACGGCGGCGAATGCAATTTTGCATTCGGCCCCCTGGGGGCATTCGCCGCCGTCCCCCAGGGCGGCAAATCCACTGGACCGTCCGCCCAGCAATCGGACGGTCCGTCCGCACAGGGATCGGACCGTCCGATCGAACCGTTCCCTCCCGATCGGACCATTGCCCAGCCCAGGCCTCGGCCCCCTGGAGCCATTTGCAAATTACCAAATTTGAAAATTTTGTTGCTAATTTTTCACCCCAAAATTTTTGAAAATTTATTTGTCAAAATTAAATTCTTAAATTCTATTTATTGTGCCATTGCATTTATTGAGTCGATGTTTAAAAAAAACCAAATATCATATATTGTTCACGTCGTGAAAAGAACTTGTCAAACTGAGGGTATTCCCGGATCACCACTCGCATTCCACTCCTCGTATGTCTGGATTGGCACTCGCAATCCACTCCTCCCCGTCTTTCGCCTACACGCTTAACAAAATTTAGTTTTAATCGTGGTTTAGGGTATGTTTTTGACAGTTTTTTTTTATAATCCGACGATGGTGGGCGTTGGTTTGTAAAATCGTGCTGATCATTTTTTCAAGTTTATTTTTGGTAAAACTTAATTAATGACATGGTAATAGGCCGGTCCGTTTTAATGACATGATAATAGGTAGATGCGAGCCATTCGCATTGCGGCATAATGAATGCGACACCCATAGTACGAAATACAACAAGCGAGACTACATTGTTAGCAGTACAATGTATCTGAAGGATGGGATCGAGTCTACAGGAGGTGAATATGGACATGACAAATTTAAACAAGTAATGCGAGACCTATAAATAAATAAATACAACAATAGCCCCTAGGTCATACGCCTCCTCGTCCTCCTAGGCTGCGCTCGCACGTGCCCGCGCGAGTACGTCAGGCGGTCCGCCGGTACCCCACGGGTGGCTCGGACCGCCTGAGCAGTAGGGGAAGCACCGGCGTCGTGCGGCTGTGTGTGCGGTGCACCTCCGAGCTGTGACGACCCGATCACGTCCTGCTCCGGAAGGAGGTCGTCCTCGGTAGAGATCCAAGCAGAGGTGCTCGGGGCATATCCCCGCCCAGTGTCCCCCAGGTGGAGGTGAGATCCGCTGCGTGGGTCTGGTAAAGAAAATCTCGCGTTAGCCGCATAAAAAGTGCAGTTAGTTATGTAGAATAGGTTCAATCCTGACGTACCTGACAATCCTTACCCGATCGTGGAGGCTGCCGACCTCGATCCTCCGGCGGTACCAGAAGGACCTGCTCCCCACGACGTACTGGCCCCTGCAGAACCCGCCGCTCCTGCCGATGTCCCTTCACCATGGGGACCTCGCATACGTATCTGCATCGGTGGGACTGCATCGGGACGGCGACAACTGAGAGCACGGACGACCGAGCGCATCGTGTTGCACATCCGGTCGAACGTGATCGTCTGCTCCTGCTGCGTGAGAGGGATGCCAGCCTGTAGGCGCTGCCGCAGTAGGTCCAGCTCCGTGTGGACCTGCCTAGCATCGTCCGCCTGTTCAGCAGGACATGCGTGGTTAGTTGCGCGTGGCACCTACCATTGAAAATAGTATGAAAACCATTGACTCACCGCGCGGAAGTAGTCCTGGTCGCGGTGCGTCGGGTATGCGTCTCGCACCCCCGCGACGTGCGCCTGTGGAGCCTCGGGAGTGTACGTCACCCGTAGTCTGGTACGGGCCTGGTACCAGAAAAGGTACTGCTCGTACCTGGCGGCTGTGTAGGGGTGCAGCTCCGTGATGACGTCCTCCGTGGCTATGAGCCAGTCGTTGATGTAGTCGACGACGGTGGGTCTCCACAGCCTACCGGCGGCCTGACCGCGCCGATTTAACCTGCAGAGCACAAACGTTTGAACATGGCCATCAGCTCCTTGTTTCTGAACTGCTTATAAAAGTTTGCGCCCATGTGACGCATGCACCATCTGCTCTTCACATCTTCCCACAGCGGAGGGTATCCCTTGTCTGCGTAGCCGTTTCGCAGCTCCTGAATTGTACGCAGCATCCCTGGATGACGGTCATGTATGAGACATACATCTGGCCTCATCCCCACCACCTTTTCCTTAACCAGCTTTAGAAACCAGTACCAACTCTCTGTGTTCTCGCCCTCGACAAAGGCAAAGGCCACTGGCAACACTTGGTTGTTCCCGTCTACTCCGATTGCCGTCAACATTTGCCCTCTGTATTTTCCAATTAGGAATGTGCCGTCGATACAGAGAATGGACCTGCAATGAACAAATGCAAACATGCACGCCTGCAGAGAAAGGAAGGCCCGCTGAAGGACGCTCTGCCCAGGACTTGATAACGATGGGAAACTTTTGATTTCGGAGTAGCTGCCAGGATTCCTCACACAGATGGTTTGCAGTAGACGAGGCAAATTATTGTACGAAGCTTCAAAACTACCGAATCTCATTTCAATTATCTTCTGTTTGGCCCTCCATGCCTTGGCATATGTAATGGTGTACTTGTACTTCTCCTCGATGCGGCTGATAATTGACTTGGGCTCGAACCGGAGGTTCTCCACAACAGCATAATACAACTCTGAAGCGATGAATGCAGATGATATGTTCTTGTGGTACTTCTAAACACCCGGAAGATGGCAGTTGTGCTCCGTCACGATTGACACGGACCAACAGTAGTCATATTTCTTCCTGGATGCGTACATCCTCCATGGACATCCATCGCTTGAACTTGCACATTTCACTTCGTACACCGATCTTGTGGACTTTGATACCCAGAACTCCCTCCCAAGTGACACGGCCCACATCTTCACAGCCTCCGTCAACTGTGCTTTTTCGGCGTATCTAGCGCCTTGCACCACTTCATTCTGCCGATACTCCCATGCCACGGTGTGCCCCTCTGAGACAACGAGTCCGGAGAAGTCCTCGTTGTCCCATTCTGCCGAGTGTACATCGTCCTCCGAAGAATCATCATCCTCCATATGCTCAGGTTCTGAGTCTTCAATTTCCATCTCCTGTACTAGACCTGGGTGTCTCTCCCCTTCATCTGTAAACCCCCCCGGTCCCATGTCTTCTTGGCCTCCTTCCTCTCCGGCACCCTCGTCTTCTGCCTCATTTTGCTCCCCTGTTTCATCGGGCCCTTCCGCTGTACTCGGACCAGCCTGATCAATGCTGACCACGTCATGCACTACCACTAGGATGCTCGGTGCCCATCCTCGCTGCAGTGCACTCTCCACAAAAAATACCCAGCTGGCCGTTGAATCTATTGGCATCAATTCCCACCAAAAACCTTCCACAGCCTAGCTAACCAGTGCGTACACCGTAATTGCATTTACTTGAGGATCTACTCCGAATCCCCTCATTAACCAATTGTAAACTCCAGGAAAACTTCTCTCAGCTGGAGCTATAATTCCCTTTTGTGCTACGTTGAACTCCGATAAATCTACCCTATATTGTCCTTGTCTGACATTTCCTTCACCGTGATATATCGCGAATACAACTCTATTTGTCATTTCTGTTTACAAAAAAGATTTTATTAATCTGTACTAATCAATATTCGTTCCATAAAAAGGCTATACGTATGAGTCAAACCATTACCGTTTCTATATTTTACAAACTGACCCAGCGGCGCTAATAAAGTTATACGCTAGGTTTATCTAACGTGTCAAAATGATGTATACCAACGATGGCCATGGCGGAGCATATTTATTTTTAAAATATCTACAATTTACTACTTCTCCGCTATGTTCTTCTAGTACGGCCAAATAAATTTAACACTAACGATGGTTATGCCAAACCGCTAATATTTTCATACTATATCGGATATTACACTACAAGTCTACTACTAATTAACATTTGTCTAAAAAATTGACTACATAACAGAGGGAGATCAAAAAAATACCTGGATTCGGCTAAAAAATCTGTGAGGGCTTCGCCGCTGTACTTCTCCTCCTTTCCCTCAGCTCTATTGGACAAACGCTGGAGGCGGAAGGGAGAAATGACGTGCGGCGACTGCAGGAAGGGATTTTATAGGGGCCGGCAAAAAACCGCCCTCCCCCAGGGCGGCGAATGGCTATAACCCGCCCTGGGGGACGGCGGCGAATGTAATTTTGCATTCGGCCCCCTGGGGGCATTCGCCGCCGTCTCCCAGGGCGGCGAATCCACGTGGCGTCCCCGGGGCTAACGGCGCCGCGCCGTTAGCCCCAGGTGACGGGGGTGCCATTCGCCGCCCTGGGCCACGGTGGTTTTTAAATCCCGCCGTGGCCCAGGGCGGCAAGAGACTAGTTTTGCAAATGATTCAAACCGAAATTTAGTTTTGTAAATTAAAAAAAAATTACATTAGTAACAGTAAAAATTCACTTCGAAACTTCTGATAGTTCTGCAGCCTGTGCAATGCAGAATTATCATCGCTCTGATTTTGCCAAAATTTCACCAAATTTCAGGTTTTCTGATGCCATGTACGGAGTATGCTTGTGATTTTCAAAAAAATACTTGTGATTGTGATAGATATGCAGCTCGTATGCAAAATAACTGTACGTACACCAATGACCAATCATTCATCAGCTGATGGAAATGGAGATAGAGAGAACTGAAAGTGCAGGAAGTCCTTACAGTCTTCTTCTCCTGTAGTCCAACAGTCGAAGCACTCGAGAAGCTATCACGAGCCCTGTTCATCCACATACACGGTTGCTTCTCTCATATACTACTAGTCAACTGCAACCAGACCAAGCTGGATGCAACTTTCTGCAGGAGTGCAAGACTGTATATAACTCTTGACCTATTTCCCATGTTTTTGTTTGACTGTACCCAAGACAGCAACAGTGCAATCCTGTATCTTCATTTCCTTTTTCTTGGATACTGAAAGTCTGGAACTTGATGACAAGCAATCACAATGCAGAAAGCTGAATCTTGAATCCTCAGATAGTGCCACAGTACTTCCCAATTGGGAAAGTTCTAGGTTGACAGGCCTCTGCATATATATGGATCACTCTGGATTCATTAATTCACTCATTCATCGTGGATCACTCTGGATTCATGGTTGAGGGCCAACAACTTTTATGTGCACTTGAATTGAAGCCTGCAATTTGCAGGTTGGGGTGGCAATTTTAAGTCCTGAACAGCACCTGATCTGGAATTGCAGTCTATGTCTTATGTAGCCCGAAGAACACACATGATGTCGACGTGGAGTACTGGAAAACAAGAGAATTGGTCGTTTTGGTAAAGGACAAGTGAACAATCACATCTTGCAATCAATGATAATGTATATTTATCATATCACTACGACTCTACCAGCTGAGAATCTGAAAAACTTCAGAGTTTAAAATCTTCAGTACTTCTACTATATGCATACATGTAACTAGGGGCAACTTTTGTCTGTTCTCCCTTGGATCTTTGGTGACATGGTAGTATTCCACAAGATAAGTCTGCCTCTACTCTACTCTCTAGTCTCTACCATCCACCAACCAAACGCCAACTAAGATGCAGCATGTAATAATCTGGCAAACCAAACATCCTTCTCTGTAATTCCTGGTCTTCACCTACAGGCATTTGGCTAGGAAATTTCAGGTGTCTTTGCTAAGCTGTAAGCCTAACTGAACTCACCAAACATGTGTTGATATATACTATAGTAGTACCTGAAATTTGTACTTTTGTTCTTACATGTGTAAACTTTCATGGATCCTACAATAAGCTAATCACCTAAATAATTTGTGAGCAGAGCACTTTTATTCTAGGATTGATATAGTAGTACTGAACATGTGGTGGTGTACTTGGTCTGCACTGTAGTCAATGGATCGATGATTAGCTGGAAAAAAGCACAAATTATAGTGCTTGCTTGCTCTGCTCTTGGCCCTCTCGTCTCCTACCTTTCTTTCTATTGGCCATGTGACTTGACAGAATATTTTGCAGTGCATGTGCCTTGCTTCCAACACCATATCGATCAGCAGTTAGGGCCAATATCCAACTCGTGAGCTGTGGCATTTTCCTTTTGGGAACTTGGAGAGAATAATCAACATGATGAACCTGCATGCAGCAGCTAGATGAGAATAGGACTAGGTGCCTGCCTGTATTTTCAGCAAAGTGAGAAAAGCATTGCAACACATGCAGGTTCGGCCGAATGATCAGCATAGTAAGTACTAGCACAAGAGAGAACCTGTTCATCTCCTAGCTTGGTTGACTCAATGTCTGAACGAAATGTACAAGGCAGTGAAAGTAGCAAACTGTTTGCACTGGTCTGGTCATGATTCTTTCATTGTATAAGCTGCATATATAGTGATAGATCATGAGTGATAATGAGACCAACAAGATCAAACTTTTACTTATGCTAACTGGAACATAGCCTAGTGTTGAACACCTAAGCAAATTATGACGTTTGATGCATCCAATGATGAAAGCGGTTAGCATGCCAGGTGGATCAAAGCAACGAGTTAACAGTGTCCAAATCGAACCCAGGCATGCAATATGTTATGAAAAGTGTAAGGTGAGATCGCTTAAAATGCAGGCAAATGTACAGGTCGATCGAGCTCACCCGGGCCCTGCAGCTTGCTGGCCACCTCCCGAATATACTGAACTGCGCCCATTCGATTAGTAACCATACCAAAAGGAGCCAAATTCCTCTCCATGATCATCACTGACGTACTCTCTCTAGTCGTTGATCCCATCATGCTGCACTGTCAGTGGAGCAAACATGGACTTTTTTTTTGTGAGGACATGGGCTGGTTTTTGTGAGATTGCATTGTTAAGAGCAGGAATTAAGAATTGGGTTGACTTTGTATGCATAATTTAAGGGCAGACAGATACAGCTGATACACCATCTGCAACTGTTAGGACATGCATTCAGCCTAATTCTGATTTCTGAATCTGAACTACTAGTAGTACAGATGGATGTGTTTCTATCTGAAGCCTCCGCCACGCCGCGAATCTCTGGATGCGTATGTAACGTAGCCTCGCCACCGGCGAGGCGGCGCACCAATCAATCCGGCGATCCCTACCGTGCGCACGCGCGTACTAGCACCGGCCACCGGCGGGGGCCCGACTCGACGGCGGCCGGCCGCTTTCGTCGATCGCCGTCATGATCCTGCACGACTCTGCATGCATGCATGCACTTGCATGGGCCATTATGTCGTTCCGATGCTGACGATGATGCCGATCGATCTCCAGACTATCTGCTGATCCGTTCGTGTCCGGCCAAACCCTGACCCCTGCCTTGCTGAGCTGCTCTCGAGCTGGCTGGCCATGCAATGTGCAACTCGTGCATCGCACACATACTCAGGGCTTAGTTTGAAGATGATGAAAGAGAAGAAATAAAAAGAAGATAGATGAGCCATTAATGTATTAGCACATGATTAATTAAATATTAGCTATTGAAAACTTAAAAAATAGATTTATATAATTTTTAAAGTAACTTTATATATAATATTTTATTATAAAAACGTATCGTTTAGAAAAAAATAAGTTTTTACCTAAACTTGTAGATTCGCCCGGTAGCTTAGACGTGCCACCGGAGAGGCGATGAGGTGCACCGGCCAGCCATCCACCTCCTCACCCTGCAAACAGCTTCCCCCTCCAAAAACTCCCACGTGGACCAACACACAGCGCCAACTGACACGTGGCAACAGTAGGGGAAAAAATATTTTTGTACTTTCCTGGTTGGCTTTCCTCAGGAGGAATTGAAATCGGCAACGTTGTAGTACGTACGTACGCGTACGAGACAGAGGCCAAGTGTGGCAAGAGCTAAACCGGCCAGAACGTACGTGTGCATGCTTCACTGGATCGGCAACGCATGGCCGGCACGGCTGGTGTGAGATAGCGTGCAGGGTTCAGCGTTATTCCAGATTTTCCGTTATATGATTTGATTTGATTTGATTGGGACATTATCTTGGCCTGTGTTACGTATTGTTGTTGTTAGGTTGAAAATCAGCTCGTGTAAATAGGAACAAAGCAAGAATCAAGTGGCATGTCCCATGTGGCCATGCGGCTCGTTCTGATCCGCGAGAGATCAGAACAGTTCGATCAGAACCGATCGGAGCTGTTCGTTGTGATTGGAATAATCATCGGCTCAGTGCACAGCAAAATACGGCGGGTGAGATCGTGATTGATCCTGGTGGGTCGTGATAAAACCTTCGGTAGATTTACTATTAATTAAATATTTAATTTTTTTAATTCCGTTAAACATCAATACTCACAGTTAGATAGAACTTTAATATTCGGAAAGAGAGGAGCGAGTTCCTATTTACACTTTCAACTCGTTATAGTTTCACTTTTAACTTATCGTAGTTGATATTATCGATTACATATAACTTAAGTTATAAATTTATACAAGTCAGTCATAAAATATGTACAACTGCATTTAATTTATCGATCACGCGCAACTTTAATTATAAATTTATGCAACTCAGTTATAAATATGTGAAACGCAATCGATTGATGGGTTTATTTTTTTCAAACGTTTGATCAATAGGAGTTCCCGACTACATATTGATTAAGCGTTTTAAAAAAATAAATTCATCAAATGATTTTTTTTAATTTAAAGACCAAGATACAAATCGTTAGATACAGTTATACATATTTATGATTGGATTACATAAATTGATAACTAAAGTTGCACAAATCGATAATGGTAACTACAAAAAGTTAAATTTAAAATTAGTTTTTCTTATTTCAAATCTTAGAGTTACATCCAATGATTAGAGATCAGTGTTGTTGTTTCATATAATCTAAAAATCAAATGTTTAATTAATTAATAGTAAATCTGAAAAAGTATTATACCATAGCGGGTCGAACTGAAATTGGGTAGGAACCGGAGGCGATCTGCCAACGAAGCACGCATAAAACCGACCGCCGAAGAAGCGCGTTTTATCCATGATGATCAGTAGCAGCACCACGGCAGGTCGGCTTTTATAAAAGACGACGTCGTCTCGTCCTCCCCCATCGCCGTGCCGGACACAGCCAAAAAGCGAGCTCCGCTTAGCTAGCTCTAGCTGCAGCTCCTCCACTTCGACGGCAAGAGCGCACACACACACGATCGGAGCACGACGGAGAAAATGGCAGCTCGTCTCGTGCTCTAGGAGGAAGTAGCAGGAGCTGGGCGTTTCTTGCTTCTGCCGCGTCGGCACCATTAGGGCCGTGAGGTGATCGGGTGAGCGACGAGGAGGAATGGCGCGCGGGCGGGTGCTGTTGATGGCGGTGGTGTTGATCGGTCTGGCCGTGGCGGCGGCGGCCGCGAGCGGCGTGGGGCGCAGTCGCGCGCGCCGGGGCAAGTCGGCGCGGCTGCAGTTGCTCCCGGCCGCCCCGGGCGCGTCGCTGGCAGAGCGGGCGAGGGACGACCGGCACCGCCACGCGTACATCTCCGCCAGGCTGGCGGTGTCGCGCCGGCGCCGCCGCGCGGTGGAGACCTCCCCGTCATCGGCCGCAGGGGCGGTGGCGGCGTCGGCGTTCGCCATGCCGCTCTCCTCGGGGGCGTACACCGGCACGGGGCAGTACTTCGTGCGGTTCCGCGTGGGCACGCCCGCGCAGCCGTTCGTCCTCATCGCCGACACCGGCAGCGACCTGACCTGGGTCAAGTGCCGCGGCGCCGCCCCTTCCACCTCCTCGCCGGCGCCGGCCAGGGTGTTCCGTCCCGGCGACTCCAAGACGTGGGCGCCCATCCCGTGCTCGTCGGAGACGTGCAAGTCGACCATCCCCTTCTCCCTCGCCAACTGCTCCAGCTCCACCGCCTCCTGCTCCTACGACTACCGGTCAGTACACCACACTGCACTACCCAGCCTCTCCTCGCCATTGCCATGATGCCATCTCATCTCCATTGACACGCTCGCCTCGCGCGCGCGTAGATCTCGCGATGCTGCAGTGGAGCTCGCTCGTGCAGCTAGCAAGCCGTCCGTAGTAAGTGCCGGTTGTTGGGTGGGTCGGGATCTCGCGCGCGCGCCATAAATTTCGCGAGTTTTTTCCTTCGTCTCCACCTCCTACTGCACCTGCTCGAAAGGTGGCGGAGTAGCTCCCCGTCCTACCACTACAGTACTGCAGCTCGTACGTACGGAGCGTGTGGTACACTGCAATCTGCAGTAATTTCTAGGCTAGTGTCACATTTTTTATGGTGTTGGTCGGAGCTGATGCGGAGTTAATGTCGCTGGTGGGGTGGTGGTGGTCGTGGAGACGCGCAGCCACATTTACTCCGGTGGCCAGAGAGGCCGCGCGTCCGTCACGTTGTCGCGCGGGGTTTTGTGTCGTTCTGACGCTGCCGCGCACGCCACCGCGGCGTGGCGAGACGGCGGTGTCCGGCTCGGCTGGATCGTGGGCACGTCGCGGCACGATCGGCTTCGGCTGGTCGCGCAAGCGACGCGCGTTGCGAGCGCCGATGCGCTGTCGCTTCTCGTTTCCGGAAGAGAGGAGGGACGCAAGTGGGCGAGTTGGCGAGACGCCGCGCGCGCGCGCGCCGAACAGTGGGCGGCCGCGCCATGTGCGCGCCGTACGCTATGCCTCGTGCTCTGCGGTCTGCACGCGTCGCGGAGGACGAAGGAGAAAATATTCAGAAAATTGCAACTGTAAACGCGGCTGATTGACTAATTTCCCTGCTGGTTTCTGAAGCCATATTGAATAGCCAACCTTTGCAGTTTTGCTCTGAGCCTCTGACCGTCCTGAACGACCTATATCACTATCGTTACTGTCGTATAATAGTGTAACGTTACCTTAAACACAAAGTTAACCGGTACGAGTACTAAACCAAGCACGTTAGCAATTAATTCAAGCTGTCTGACCCATATCCAAATTGTGGCCATGTTCTGTATGATCTCTACATGACCAACTGAATTTTTTTAGTAGCAAGTCGATCGGTTAATAGCTTTAGTTTGCAGCTGTTTTACAGTTAACTGCACTAGCTGTAAGTATAGCTCAACTCCAAATATGAAAACGGCAAATGTACTGCTCAGGAGTACTACCGTTCAGCTCTCCTTTAATAGATGCTTATCTTGATTTTTAAGGTTAAAAGGCATAATAAATAACTAACAGTAGCGGCTTCATGAGATTGATACTGTCACTCACATTCACCTTACTTCTTTGTCGACAACAGACTGGTCATTACTCGGCCAGCGTAAACGATGTGTATGAGTCGAGATAAGTCTGCAGTCTCGGCTAGTCTTTTCCCTGTGCTTTACAGTTCATGAAAAGATATGTCATACCTGTTCAATGATTCTGATACAGATCATGTAGAAGATGAGTAGTAGTAACTTACAAGCCGGTCCTTTGTAGAAAGGCTAGGTCCCAAAGTCGCACCACGATCAGTTCTAATGAAGTATACATTTTGAGCTAAAAATATGATTAGTTTTAAAGTTTGACAGTTTTTTTGTTTTTTATATGTGTGCAATCCAGTGCACGAATCTTAGCATGTGCACGAATCATAATTAACGGTGGCTAACTAACTGTACGCGTTGGTGGCAGGTACAACGACGACTCGGCAGCGCGCGGCGTGGTGGGCACCGACTCGGCGACGGTGGCGCTCTCCGGCGGCCGCAGCGACCAGAAGGCGAAGCTGCAAGGGTTGGTGCTGGGCTGCACCACCGCGTACGACGGCCAGGGCTTCGAGGCCTCCGACGGCGTGCTCAGCCTCGGCTACAGCAACATCTCCTTCGCGTCCCGCGCCGCCGCGCGCTTCGGCGGCCGCTTCTCCTACTGCCTCGTCGACCACCTCGCCCCGCGCAACGCCACCAGCTACCTCACCTTCGGCGCCGGCCCGGACGCCCCGTCCAGCTCGGCTCCGTCGTCGGCGACGTCGCGGACACCGCTGCTGCTCGACGGCCGGGTGCGCCCCTTCTACGCCGTGACGGTCGACGCCATCACCGTCGACGGCGTCGCCCTGGACATCCCCGCCGAGGTGTGGGACGTGGGCAGCAACGGCGGCACGATCATCGACTCCGGCACGAGCCTGACGGTGCTCGCCTCGCCGGCGTACAAGGCAGTGGTCGCCGCGCTGAGCAAGCAGCTCGCCGGGTTGCCGCGCGTGACCATGGATCCTTTCGACTACTGCTACAACTGGACGGCCCGCGGCGGCGACCTCGCCGTGCCGAAGCTGGCGGTGCAGTTCGCCGGGTCCGCGAGGCTGGAGCCGCCGGCGAAGAGCTACGTGATCGACGCGGCGCCCGGCGTGAAATGCATCGGGGTGCAGGAGGGTGCGTGGCCGGGGGTGTCCGTGATCGGCAATATCTTGCAGCAGGAGCACCTCTGGGAGTTCGACCTCACCAACCGGTGGCTCAGGTTCAGGCAGACGCGTTGCACCCAATGACCAGTTTATTGATGAAGATATTATTCCATTATTGTGATTGATGATTTTGCAATCGTCTTAAAAGTGTTAATGCAACGAGTTCTCAAAGAAAAAAGAAATGGGCTTAGTATGATGGAACATATTTGCAATGCAGAAATGACGAATGGTGTTCGATCGCTATAAGTCGAATCGAAATCAAAGCAGTAAATTCGGAAGTTCAGAAAAGCATATGAACACTCACCTCACCAAAGGAACGTGAGTAGGGCACAAGAACTTTAGAAGCAAAATGGAGCACAGCTTAAACGAACATCAACAGCACCTAAACGGAGTACTGCACTGACTACTGACTATACAAGCTGCTGAGTGCTGACATATTTGTTGATAGATCAATGTGCGGTAAGCTTCGTGCACAACGAATTGCAGTAGTTTCAGAATTAAGAACCAGATTTGCAAATCAAGGAAGTACTTCATTGGATAAAATTAGCTTGGGAAACCCAAGTACACATAGCAGACAGATATTCCATCTACAAATAGATAACATTCTAGATTTCTCTTTTTAGCTAAATATGCAAGAAAGCAACTTCACCAGTCTTGATAGAACTACAAAATCCAAGAACTCCTTTTCAAACAGATCATGATCAGGCTTCTGTCTGCTCCCTCAGGCGACGGATTGTGCTTCTGACTGTGACCGCACTGGCAGTGCTGAATTGTGAAATAACAAAGTTAGGAAACATAAGAGAGAAAATTGGTGAATATAATTTGGAAAGATGTAAACATCAGAAACTTACTTCATGGTGTAAGCACCACCAGCTTTGACCTTCCCACAGTCCTTGCATCCCCAGATTCCAACTGCTTTCCTCTTCACGGCAAACTGTCAATGAAGAATAGCATTAGGCATGGTTAACAAGCAGGATCAATACAGAACAATCTATACTCCTCTAAAAGTAGGTAGTGATAAGACTTCGATTGTAAATTTTGCATATTACCCCTTGAACTTCTTAATATTAAGAAACAATCCAATCTAAATGGATAGCCACATATAAAATCAAATTAAGGTCCTATAGAAAACGGATGGGTAACACATGGAAAAATTTTATTTATTTATTTTAGGCAATATTATAATATATTTTCTTTTATTCGTAGCAAAGCACATGCATTCAGCTAGAACAGATAACAGAAAGTAAAGGCCACTAACACAAAACATCACTTGAAGGACTACATACTGATTAAGAGGGACAAACATTATAGACAATGAGCATATTGCATAATCAGAAGTTGTTATGTACTGTTTGTGCATCTAGAGAGCTGAAATGAATTTCTAAGTGTAATATTCAACCTAACCTAAAAAAATAAATAAAGAATATGCAAGTGATGTAGAGTAGCATGGTCAGAATTATTCACGATCCGTTAATCAGCTTATTCAACTACGCATTTGAAGTTATGATGCAATTCAAGTTTCCTCCAATAGACATCATGCAAGATACAAACCACAGCAGGCAAAACCAGATATGATTTTTTGAAAATTATACTGCTCTCAGCATAGTGAGATGACAAAAAGCCTGATGCATCATAAAATTACAGTCGAGCAAGTCCAAAGACACTTAACCATCCTGCAGAAAAAAGTAATCATTAATAACCTGGGCAGCATACCTTGCCGCAGAACTCGCAGAAGTACTTGGAGTGCTGGGAAACCTCCATCTTCTTGATCTGCTTACGCAAACTGGCACCATACCTGGTACCTGTATAACATTGACATTACAAGGGCACATGTTAACAAGAGTGAGCAAACATTCATGATGCTATGAAATAATGTGAACATTTACAATGTCATTACCATATTTGCCAACAATTCCAGCCTTCTTGGTGCGCTTCGTCTGCACAAACATCACAAACAAGATTTAAAGTAATGCACAAGCATAGTAAAATGGTACAGTCCACATTTATGTATGGTGGTGATTGCAGACAACAGATGTCCACGACTAAAAATACCTACTCCCTCCGTTTCAATTTACTTGTCGTTCTAGCATTCAAATTTTTTGTCAAAATACTTGTCATTCTCACATTCCAAAGTACTTTTAGAGGTATGTTTCCCTTTCTACCCTTAATCAATACAGCCATACTAGTACTAGTACTCCTCACAAGGAATTTTAATGCTTGTTTTGGAAAAGTAGTTAGAATATATTTAATGAGGGTAACAATGTAATTTGCCACACCTCGTTTAGTGTGAGATTTGCTAAAACGACAAGTAAATTGAAACGGAGGAGTAGAAAATATCACTTGTACATACTCAAAACACACGGACGATAATCTAATGACATTTGTGCTACTAAGAAATCACATTCTATTTTAACTATTATCAAGTCAGCATACTAACTGATCATGAGGTAAAATTGGAAATATCTGAGCATGGCAGTTAGATTCAAAGGAATCTTACCAAGCTAGAATGTTCAAAAATTGCATAATTCTAGCTAATGATCAAGTACCCAATATGGTCTTAATTTGTCATTCGTAGTAACAAACCCACTCAAACTAATAATTTGTTCGGCAGAAATTGTCATTTCACTAACAGCAAGACGGCAACACTTGCAACACCAGTCCATCAGGTAATAAATACCGCCGGATTTCACAGTGACGTATCTCATATTAAGAACTACAAGGGCGAAATACAACAGAGGCATCACGCTAGATCTAACAATATCACACGACTCCGAACAACAACCCTGCAAGCCAAAACCTCCTGAAATCTTGCAGGAACGACGCATTCCCAGAGCGCCGAGCACATGCTACGACTAAACCAAAAAGGATCAGGACGATTCAATCGGCACAGCGAGACAACGAGTACATAGGAAGGCGAGCGCTTAGAGCACGCGAACGAGGAGAGCACGGACCGGAGAGGACATATGTACGGGGAGAGGAGATCGTACCATCTCGTCGCCGAGGAGGAGTAGGCGGCAAGCAGCAGCGGCGGCGGCAGCAAGAGCAGGGAGGCGACGGCGGCGGCGAGTGAACTCGAGAGGGTGGCGGCGTGGTGGAGCTTATATAGGTGAGGCTTAGGGTTTTGGGGTCTTGTTGCAGCTAGCGCAGTGACACGTTGGGCTGTGTTGTGAATTCCACACGCGGTGGTGGGCCTTCTGGCCTGGTAGTGGGAGATAGTTTTATTCGAATTTTTTTTATTTTTTAAATAAAATATTTACAAAAGTATACCTTCATTTCAAAATTTTACAAAAATATACTCTCAACGCCCCCTCCCAGAGGACAATTTGATGACGTGACAGACGGCCGTCGGTCGGACGGCCAACGGCCGTTTGTATTTTTGCAGACGGCCCCCTGGTCGTTAAAAAACCGTCCTTTCGGAGGGTGGTAAGGGGGCCGCCTGAAAAAATACCAGCCACGGGGCTGACGCTTTTGCGGGCGACCCCCTTGGCGCCCTCTTAGAGGGCGGTTTTTTAATGGTCAGGGAGCCCCATGCAAAATGACTGGTCCGTGGGTCAGCTATTTTGTAGGCGGGCCCCTTGGCACCCTCTGGGAGGACGGTTTTTAGGCAACCAGGGGGCCGCCTGCAAAATGGGGGCGATATAGAACCGCTCAGCAGTTCTAGGGGGTGGCGATCGGATTAGCCGGGTACAGAACCGCTTGAAAGTTGTGACTATTTCTCCCTAACGCGCGTTATCTTAAAACAGTCATAACTTTCGCATACGGTCTCAGAATCGGGTAAATAAGTACTCTATGAACATCTACAGAAAATTTTACATCCGCTTCTCCCCCACTTCGTTAGATTTGTCCGAAAACTTTTTTTGAAATTCGGCAGGGAAGATTGAGTTTTTGAGGTCTAAAGTTTCAGCACGGTTTTTAAAGCACGCTCATAATTTTTTACAGGCCACATCTTACATCAGTTTAAGCTGCACCTTCACGAGGTTTTGCTATTCTCGAGTTCCTAGTTGAGAAAAAAATATCAAAAAAAGAAAAAAACAAAGTGCCTATTTTGCAAGTGGCCAGGGGGCTGACTGCAAAAGTGCTGACGGCCGTCGGCCGTCCGGCCTACGGCCGTCAGCCACGTCATCAAATGGCCCTCTAGGAGGGCGATTTTTAAAAAAAAGCCCTCCCAAAGGGTGTTGGGAGTATATTTTTGTAAATTTTTGAAATGAAGGTATACTTTTGTAAATATTTTATTAAAAAAATAAAAAAAATTCGTTTTATTATTCCACAATTGGGCCTTTTTAGTTTGTGTTTGGGTAGGACGATATCCCGGTCTATCCATATAGGCCTGGACCCATACACGTGAAATGGGCCGTAAATGAGGCCCATCTAAACAAAACCTAAAGCAATAGGGCGAAAAGCCTAATACGCAAACGCTCACGTATCGCTAGGGCGCGTGAATCGGAAGGCGCGTAAGGCACCCCACATTTGGACTCGATTTGAGCCAACAAGAAAATGCCACGTAGCCAAAAAGAAAAAGAGAGAAGAAATTGATTGCCCGCGTCCGCGTAGCACTCCTTCCACCACGTGAGGCACCTCTATGTGCCAATGGGCCTCTTGGCCCACAATCTTTTTTAACTTTTCTATTTTAAAATTTGTTTCCAATATAATTTTTAAAAATCTTTATATCAAATGTTTCTATATAGAATGCTTCTACTTCTAAAATTTTTGTGTATAAAGTTTCTACGTATAAAGTTTTTTATGCATAAAATTAATGTGTATAAAGTTTTTTACATAAATTTTCTATGTATAGATTTTGACTGGGCTAATAAACCTATAAATTTTCTATGTATAAAACTTTTATGTATAAAATTTTTTTAGTGCATAAAGTTAAGGTGTATAAAATTTATGCGTATTGATTTAGTGGGCCAAAAAATTTTACATGTAGGCTGAAAAACGAGTAGGCTCGGTGGGCTCGTTCAATGGTGAACGGGAACGACAATTACATGGTTTCTTCCCTAGTCTCTAGGACATGTGGGCTACTTCAATAGCACATAGGCCAACACACGTGGGCCTGCCAAGGAAAGGGGAATATGTCTGCTCGCTGCACACATGGGCTTGTCGGATGTGTTCGTGCATGCCAAATGTGCACGCCTAGCCGCGCATTAGACCTCCCTGCAATAGTGTACTTAAATAGGGTCGAATGAACAACGAACGAAAATCTTTCCACTTATGGACTTGTTTATGTGTTGATCTTCTTTTGTTTGATAACAAAGTTGGAAAATGTCATCAGATACTTTGTCACTGGATACTATTTATACTTAAACTTTAACCACTCTATTTTTTTTAAAAAATAAATACTTAAAAAGTTGTATTATCAAAGTAGGTTGTACCCTAAACATTAGAGTTCAGTTTTTCGATAAAAAACAATGTCGATGAAGGACCGTTGGTGCACTATTATGTGGTGATGATTGCAAATTTTCTCTCATTTTTGTTTTTTCACTTAAACTCAAGGGGTAACTTAGCTTCTTATCACTTTTTTAAGATCGATGAATCAGATGACATTTCTGTTCTAATTATGTCACTTCTTCTCTCTCTGAATCAAACTTTTTTTTGTCATAATACACCGTTTCTACTGTGTACCAAGTACAAGGTTCTAATCATAGATGTAAAAAAATAGAAAAGGAAATCTAAGAAGACGAATTCTCCCCTCCACCAAGAGCAATGAACTGGTGCTGCCACGGTAAAAAAAATAACCAAATTAACCAATCTTGCATGTTGAGGCGATCAAGAAAGTTGCATAAGTGAATATATAACCCACGGAAGCATTAAGCTTATGGTGGGAGTAAACAAATATTGGTGGTCAAGGTCAATAGTAACAAATATTCAGTAAGGAATGCTATAATTTGTTTGCTTAATATGGAATTATGGTAAAACTGGAAGGGAAATTTAACTAAACTATGAGTCCAATCCCCATCTGTCCCTTGTAATTGTGCCTTGCGTGTGCGTGTGGTGTTCATACGTGATTCTGCTGTTGTTATCTCGAAAAAGAAAAGCTTACATATATAGCGATTGAAAAGGAAATACTCTTATCACCAATTGAAGAAGAACAGTAATACTTGCAGGTCCACAGCAATAGTCAACCTAGTGCTTACTTGCTGTCAACTGCAATAATTAGGCCCCAATCACACTCACTTTATTCTCTCTAAGCACACATAAAACACAGCACGCGCTAGCTCTTGTTGTCAGACGCCAAATGGATCATGAATACACATCCCATTAGAAGTAGACAGATCGAAAACCGCCGACTTATTCCTAGCTGCTACTTGCTAGCTATCTATACTGAATTTCTTGATGGATTATCTACCGGCAATTCTGCATGTGTCTATATAGCTAGTGAATGGCTAATGGCCAACCTTAAGATGGATGCATTTTTGCTGCATGAATGATGGCGCCAATCGTATGGAAGTACATGTACAGTTCGTCGATATTATCCTTGAGCTATGTGCATTTCTGCCATACCTGCAGACCTGCAGTACTAGGTAATGTTGATTTTGAACTTCTGAATCAGCGTACTGTATGTTTCCTGGCATCTGCAGTGCTGTACCACTTGTACGTGAGACTAGAAGCCAGATAAGCGATGAAGCCTACGTGGTTTTGTATGTTCTCTGATGATCTATGCATGACCTCAGTTTGATTCCCTGTCAATCCCAGTTTAAGTAGAGTTGTCAAGTTCAAAACTTTCAGACATTTGATATGGGGCAGATAATTCTCAAATCTGATCCCAGTTTCTCCATATAATCTCTGTACATATCCAGATGGCATAGCAGAGAGAGAATGCTGCAATCTACTTACTGTGCTAGGATAATTACATGAGCGTACCAACTTGAAACTTGGAAGACACATGTAGGTTTCTGATTTTGACTGAACTAACCACTGCATGCATTATCCTGCCGTTTCCATCCTAAGTACCAGTACCAGATGTAGACGTCCATCTGATCGAGTTACTTCCATTTTTCTTTTTTTTTGAGACAGAAAATATTGACGTCTGAATGGGTACGCCGTGACGTGTTGAACCAGTGAAAGCAACCATAGCTTAGTTCTCAACACGTTCGTACTACATATCCAAGAAAGGCTGGACAGCCAGTTCCCTGAACGTGATCTTCAGAAAAACCATGCTATTCATATGCCAAAACCATGAAAAATAAAGATGCATGTTGCCTCCATCTCTGACATATCGCGTCCTTTGTTTGAGCCGTTAAACTTACAACAACACGCTAGATGACAACATAAGTGTTCATTTTATATACTTACTCCGGTTTTAATATATTACGCTATTAACTTTTGTATATACATTTGACTATTTGTTTTATTAAAAATGTTATGTAATTATTATTTATTTTGATATGGCTTGTTTTATCATTAAATGTTCTTTTTAGTATGGCTTATATTTTTATATATACACAAAATTTTTAAATAAGACAAAAGGTCAAACGTACATGCAAAAGTGAATAGCGTCGTATATTAAAAACTGAAAAGAGTACATGTTTATATTCACTTCCAGCTAACGAACACATATATGTACAGATCGATATGGGTCGTACAATGCATATAATCTTGAAGATTAAGTAATCGCGAACGTTTCAGACAGCTTAGCACATGGCTTGCATATGCAAATGTAGCACATCTGAGACGCAATATATCCATGGGTTGTTAGCTACCTAGCTGGAGGGTCGTCGTCATCATATATCCACTCTCTCTCCAATTTACAAATACTTGTCATTTTGAACAATATTAGTGTGAAACTTTTAGAAATTCGACTATAAATTATTTTTAAAATATTTACTTTACAAGCTTGGAGACCATATGTATAGATTAATCTTAAGAAGTATTTCAATAAAATCATATATCTGTTGATATTTCTATATATATTGTAATAAGAAATAGTTGACAAAGTTGTTTTTTCAGAGTTTATGTCCTTATCCAGTACGACAAGTATCTACAAACTAAAGGGAATATCGGATAAGACATATATGTCATATTATCATGTACTAGTGATTTGGAGTAGATAGCTACGAGGAGTCGTAGTGATGTCCTCGTTTTCTTGGGCCGTTTCGTCCTCGACTTCGATGTGTCGAGGAGGTCGCATCTGCAGGTTGCCATGACAAGTGTCGAGCTCGATTCGGGAGCTAGCTAGATTTCGAGGAAAACCTCACACGAGAACGCTTCAGTTATTCAGTTTCGTTTCGGAGTGCGTGCTCGGCTGGATATTCGCTAGCTTTAACGTCCATGCTTGCATTCCGGCGAGCCACCGCGCGCCGGGCCGGCCGGATCTCGACTCCGGCATGCATGGCGTCCTCATTGCCAGCAAATGCAGGTAGAGCAAACGGATGCAGAGCTAGATTTTTACTGCACATTGATTACTACTGGATTGGCGTTCTGAACTTCGCTAAGAAATATATGGATAAAACAAAATCGTACTGCGTGCATACTGCATTTGGTCTGGATGGTGCAGAGATCGATCAGATGAACTGGTCAATTACAGGTACAGCAAAATCATCGATGGCTGTGATTAGTTGTAGAGGATTATATAGTTAGTTTCACATATGCATCGAAGAGAATTCTTGCCTTCCAAATGGGATTTCTGTTGTGTGAGTTCTGAATATATAGATGGCCACGATTAATATTGCTGAATAATATATATGTGTATACTTTAATTTCAGCTTAGCCACAACGGATACATTGGAATCTAAATCAATTAATTCATCAAATGATGAAGAGATATGCAGTAGACCATTTATCAATGAGCTTATCAATTTGTAGCCATAAGCCCATAATTACGTCTGATTTAGTTTGCTCCATTTCGAGAACGATCTCCTTATGAACAGCACATTCATGTGTATACCATAATCTTCTTCTGTCTCTAGCAACTAAATTCTGCCTTCTTTTGCAGCCAAATCAGTGTCTTCTTGATTTAAGTTTCAGTTTTAATTTGCTATCGTCACACATTGGCAAAAATAAAAAAAGCATCTATATAATACGCAATTTTGTCCCCTCCATATCATCTGCATAAATAAGAGCCGAGGAGACTCACATCGCCATCGCCGCCTACACACTCCTCCTCGATAACGACGCCCCGAGTGATCGATGGCAATCGCCGCCGCCGCCGTCGCCGCCATGGCGGGGCCGCGCCGCCGCAGGATGCTGCTCCTAATGGCGAACTACGCGTCGCTGCTGGTGGGGTCGGTGGCGTCGAGCCTACTGTCCAGGTTCTACTTCACGCACGGCGGGCGGAACCGGTGGGTGGTCACGCTGGTGCAGTCGGCGGGGTTCCCGCTGCTGGTGGCCGCCGTGTTCGCCGCCGGCCGCCCGGCTTCGGCGCCGCGGCCGTTCACGTGGTTCTCGTGGCGGTTCCTCGCCGTCTGCCTGGTCATCGGCGGGCTGATGGGGGCCAACAACCTGCTCTTCTCGTACAGCACGTCGCTCCTGCCGGTGTCGACGTCGTCGCTGCTTCTGTCGACACAGCTCGCCTTCACGCTGGTGCTCGCGGTCATCATCGTGCGCCACCCGGTCACCTTCGTAAACCTCAATGCCGTCGTGCTCCTGACGCTCAGCTCGGTACTCCTCGCACTCCGCTCGGGGGACTCCGGCGAGACACCGGAGGAAGGCGGCAAGAAGGGCTACTTCGTCGGCTTCGTCGTCACGCTGGGCGCCGCGGGGCTCTTCTCCGCGTACCTGCCGGTGATGGAGCTGGTGTACCGCGAGGCCGTGTCCGGCGGGTTCGTCCTGGCCGTGGAGGTGCAGGCGGTGATGCAGGTAATGGCCTCGCTGGTGGCCGCGGTCGGGCTGGCGGCGTCGGGAGGCGTGGCGGACGACGTGGCCCGCTGGGACCGCGGCTCGCCGGCGGCGTACTGGGCCGTGGTGGCGGCGCTGGTGCTGACGTGGCAGGCGTGCTTCATGGGCACCGCCGGCGTGATCTACCTCACCTCGTCGCTCCACGGCGGGGTCTGCATGGCCGCCGTGCTCACCTTCAACGTGCTCGGCGGCGTCGTCGTGTTCGGCGACCCGTTCGGCGCGGAGAAGGCCATCGCCACCGCGCTCTGCGCCTGGGGCTTCTCCTCCTACCTCTACGGCGAGTACGCCAAGACCAAGAAGGCGGCTATGGCCGCGGCTGCGGCGGAGGAGAGCGCGTCCGACGGCGAGGGCAGCGTCCACAAGAGCCTGACAGGTGCCGGCGCTGCCGGAGGCCAAGTCGAAACGGCAGTTTGAACGAGCCAGCTGCCATGTGATGGGCCGCGCTACAAACAAGGCAGCGGTGCAACAAAAAGGAAAAGAAACCGAAGGATCAAAAAATGGCAGGATGCGTTGCATTAGGTGTAGTTGAGTCATGCATGTTGCATGGATTAGACTAACTTGCAAGAGACCAAAAAAGTTGCATGGATCAGTAGACCGACCGGCTGAGCTTTGTAACTGATGGGTTAGCTTAATTTGTCCAGAGGCTGCTAGCTGTTGGGAATGGCTGGTTGTGATGGGGTTCATTCAGGTCGAATCGGTAGTCCGTCTCTTCATAAATACTTATCGTTATAGTATTTATTTTTTATGTCTAAATTCATGTCTGTTTTGTAAAACTCTGTGGTTCTAGCATTTATTTTCATGTCTAAATATGTGTCAGCGTTGTAAAAACTTATCGCTCTAGTATTTATTTTCATAACCAAATTTATGTCGGTTATGTAAATAGACCGATCGTCTGAGCTTTGTATTAGCTTAATTTATCCAAAGGGTGCTAGCCGTTGGGGTTTGGCTGGTTGTGAGGGTTCATTCAGGCCTAATCAGTAGTTTGTCCTGTTCATAAAAACTTATCGTTCTAGCATTTATTTTCATGCCTAAATTTATGTCGTTTTTGTAAAAACTTGTCATTCTAGCATTTATTTTCATATCTAAATTTGCATCGGTTTTTTAAATAGTTGCCGTTCTGGCATTTATTTTCATAACTAAATTCGTGTTGGTTTCGTTTACATTTGTCGTTTATTTTTTATGCCTAAATCTAGGTAGGTTTTATAAATACATTTTGTTCTAGCATTTAGATTCATGTCCATATTTATGTCGGTTTTATCGCAACGAAAAAAACCATGGTGGTGTTACGATGTCCATATTTCATCTTCTACCTCTCGCCTTCTGTTGCAGATTAGGGGTGCTAGAGCTACATCCATGAACAGAACGAGTACAGCATTTGAAGCTATTGATATGCGGATGCAACATGTAACATTGCAAACCTGCTGTACTTTAACCAGCCTAGCTTCTTATCATCAGCAATTCAGCACGAGGAGGCACACTGTTTGACGGTGATATGTCAGTGCTGGAGCTGGAGATGGATCGTGATTTGCTTGTAATGCTTGTGCAATGCATGATTAGTTCTTCTAGCTTGCATGCTCTGGAACTGTTTTTATCATCCATTGTTGTCGCGTGATGGTTCGTGATCCAGGCATAGTGTTTTTACATTCCTTCCGTACTTTCTCCTGTGTGTGTTGCATATTATATGTCTCTATGATGTGAATTGATCATCCCCTATACCCTTACCTTTGCAAATCAACAGTAGGCATAACTGCATGCTGGTGCTCCGTACTGGATGATCAGGTAAACAAAAAGCAAAAGAACATTGATGAGAGTCATCTAGCCCTGCAGAGTTCAAAGAGTTCCAAGAATGCAACTGACAGTGACTTTTTGTCCAAGGTTAGCTCAGTATGGATGCGATGTGCAAATCTTGTCAGTAAGCATGTGACATGCCCAAGTGCAGAACCAAAGGGAGGAATGTTCAATAAAGGAAAAGCCACAGGGAGGAATGTTCAATAAAGGAAAATGATCAAAGCAGATAACAAAGTACAATAGAACACTATGCTTAAGACTGAAATCCCACCGAGTTTGAGCCTGAGTAAAGCTGCAAATGAAAATCCCATACAACAAATGTTCCAATGTTAGGATAAAGTTTTCATGATAATACAGGCCAGACCATCCCATATGTGTCCATCAGAGGAACAGAAATAAAACACTTCAAAAGACAAACATCCTCAGATTAGAACACACGTATCAGATACATCACATCCTGTCCTCCCTTCTCCGTGGAGCACAAGTGACGATCTCATCGACCCTGAGAATCATCTCTGCTGCCTCGGTAGCAGACAGAAGAACAGCTTGCTTCGCCTTAAACGACTCTGATATCCCCAGCTTTTTCATGTCTCCAACCTGCGGAAGAAGTCTTAGTATCAGTTCCAACCCCTCGAACAAATCTAAATGCAACCTCTGATATGCACAGTAAACTTACACCGCCAGAAATGACATCGATTCCAGCAGTGCTCTGCTCTTTGTGATGCTCTGCTCGGAGCTGAGAGATCAGATCAGCACTATCCAGACCGGCATTGTCCGCGATGATGGTTGGAATGGACTGAAGAGCACGCGAGAAGGCTTCGATAGCATGGGACCTCTTCCCAGGTGTCTTTCTTGCCAGTTCATCTACTTCTATGGCCATAACCATCTCAGGCCATCCACCACCATATAACACACGGGTGTCGTTCACTGTTTGTGAAAGCACACATAAGGCATCGTGCAGGGACCTCTCTGCTTCATCAAGCACATGCTCACTGCAGGTAAAAGCACACAGTCAGCACATGCTCAAGATGGAATATGTATAAAATCACACAGTCCAACTATAGGCATACACATACCTTGCTCCTCTGAGGACAATAGTACAGGCCTGCCCCATTTCAACCCCAGAGAAATGGATCAGCCTGTCCTCTCCAATCATAATCTCTTCAATGAACTTGCAATGACCAAGTTTGACAGACTCTGGGTCATCAAAAGTGGAGGCAATCTCACCACCAGTGACAAGAGCAAGCCGCTCAATGCCCTCAAAATCAGCATGCTCAATTGCCAGTATGCCAGCATCTGCAAAGAGTTCCTCAGGGAAGTTGTAGATCAACTGCCTGTTAACGAAACAGTTGATTCCGTGACCTATGATCTTTTGCACTTTCTCTCTCATTTTTTGCTTTTCAGCAGCTTCAATTTCAGCAACCTTAGCCATTGAATCAACCCGTACGCGTGCTCCATATATCTTAACTTTGTCTGTGTCCATAGCAGTATTTGCAACCAAAATCTTGGCGTTTTCGATTCTCTTCGGTTGGCCAAGACCGATTTTCTTGTCTAGAATGAACCTACAAACGACAAAATCATGAAATTGCCACCTCCAGAACATATGATGAGCTACATTGTTTCAAATTTTCAATTAGTCTGCTTTATTCCTGAACCTAACAGATGGTGGGGGTCAATAAAAGTTGGATACTGAAGGAATTTTTCTCCGTAAATATTGTCAAAGACAATTCTGACATACCCTTCATCCAAAAAGGAGTCCTTAAGAGACCCTCCAGTTTTCTTAAGAATTTGAATTGCTTCCAAGTTGGTGCTGCCCTGCAATTCAGTAGTAGCTCACACAAATCAGCAGCTGCAGTGACCTAAATGGCGATATACTGAAAAGTATTCAACGCAAATAGCTACAGAATATGTAGTAACAGTCATAAATCAAAAGTTCTAAACAACTAAGTGCAAATATATAGTATAAATCATTAACCATTTCAGTACCTTAAGTCTTAGAACAGCGTCAACTGCAAGACCAGCAAAGTATTCCTTGTCCTGGGAAAGTATTTTTGAACTCAACGTTGTCATAGCAATGTTCATCAGATCTGATCTAAACTTATCTGCAGCAACAAGGAATTAAAGTTGAATATTAGAGGTGTGATTCAATTTATGGAAGAGATGCTAGACAAATTATTTCCCATGAACACAAATAAGCAATCAACAAATGGTAGATCATATGAGCAAATTTCCATGGATAAATCCCAGAAGGCAAGAACATTAAAGATATAGGCCATCTTCAGTTTAAACCAATAAACCACATGTGTAAGGAAATGTAACTAGCCTGAGTCTTCCTTGTTATCCATGGCCCTCTGTAACAAAGCATTGCGAGCACATTCAGCAGCCATCCTGAACCCTGAAATTGGTGAAACATGTGTACAGAAAAGGCTAAGCTGACCCATGTGTACAGAAAGTGATTCTGGATCACGCATGTCTACACAACATGGATGAACTCCTTGCAAACAATTTTCGTTTTTTGAGGGCAACCTATGAGGAATACATGCATTACGTTGCACATGATTCTCCTGGGTATAATCAACTCTAATTGTAATCTAAATGAGGTCTTACACCGTGAGCATACAAGTTAAACTTTAATTAAACATGAGCGGTTTTATTGTCAACAGTAAGTAATAAACTCCTAAATGCATGGCATCGGTCTACTGGTAAGCGTGGATAGAATTGATATATACCTGCAATTATTGTCATTGGATGTATCTTCATATTTACCAACTTTTCAGCTTCCCTCAAAAGCTCACCAGCCAAAACGACAACAGAAGTAGTTCCATCACCCACTTCGTCATCTTGTACTTTTGAGATGTCTGAGGCCCATATTAAGGAATGATTTTATCTTTTTTTTTCTTTTTGCATTATAAAGAGTGGCCAACAACAAGATCCAATAATTTAGGAAAAATGTTAAGTCAAAAACACTTCACACATATGAAACAGAGATTTAGAACAGTGATATTACCTAGCGGATGTAGCAATAAAAAAGGTGAAAATTAAAGGATACCAACAAGGACCTTGGCAGCTGGGTTGTCGATATGAAGAGACTTCAGAATCGTAGCACCATCATTTGTAACAGTGACACTACATCCCCTGCCAGTTGATTGTAGGATCTTGTCCTGAGTATAGAACATAGAAAGGCAGCTATGTGATTAAAAATTTGCCACTTGATGAATGGATTAAAATTTGAGCCAACACCAGGTGTGGTAGTTTGCAAAAAAAATGAATAAAACCAGGATGCTTTAGATTTTTGAGCATACCATTCCCTTTGGCCCCAACGTGGTCTTGACCAAATCAGTGATTGCCATAGCACCAATGAAGGATGCCTAAATAAGAAACATGTTAGGCATGCAAGACTTTCCTTAAAAAATTATCGAGTCTAAATCATTTTCGTTATTGTCAGACCATTCACCAATTCCGAATGACAAATTTATCAGATATACAAGTAAATGTAATGCTGTGACTTGAACAGCAATCAGTATTACTAATAAAGCATTATCAGCAAGGCAGAAAAGCTTGGTCAGCATTGGGACACAGACCAGGTAGAGAGATTTTGGTTGTGAAATAGTAAGGATGAGCAACAGAGCCAGGAACTAGAGTGTGTTTGGCTGTTCTATAAAATTAAAGGCAGCATTTTGGTGATGCAGGACCCAAGAAAGCACGTGACATAAATGGATGTAGTATCATAGCAAAGCACTGCAGAGACAAGGATGGAGGAATTGAAAGGGCAACATTTTTAACTCACCATCCTGGCACGCTCTCCCTTCTCCTCAGTCGCATCATCCTTGAGAAGTCTCTCAACCTGAAATATACATGGAAATATAGTCAAATTGAACACACAAACAAGGGTAAGGTGCAGAGGGAAGAGAGAAAACATGACAAATTAACAGGAATCACAAATAAGGAGCAATCGAAGGGTGGAATGCCTACAAGTTACCACTATGAGCAGATTCGATTGAGCCCGTAAATGCTACGAGTGTTCCTAAATTGTTGCATCTATATGACGACATGTACAACATTGCACATTTAAGCTCAAGTTTTCAGTAGCTCGTAATTCCAGCTAGTGATCAAGACCCTCGGATGGCAGCAACTAGCATTTTAATAACACTTCAAACAAGTAACAGTGCCGTCAGATTTCACAGTGCCACAGTTCATATCAACCACAAAATTGAATCTCAAAAGAAAAACCCATAGATCTAACGAATACCGCACGGCTACGAGCATAATTACTCTCTACAAAACCCAAAACCATTGCAAAATCTAACTGGAAAGCCTGGCGCGGAGGAGGAACCTGAGATAAACCCACGAATCACGAAGGGTCCAACGACGAACAGACAGAAACCTAAGGCTCTGAAGTCTGGGATCAAGGATCAGAGGATCTATAGAGCATGGAAAGGCAAACCGTACCATCTCGTCGGCGAGGATGAGGAGGAGGAGCCTGCGGCGAGCGGCAGTGACGGCGGCGGCGCGGGCGAGGGATCGAGAGAGTGAGAAAGGAAGAAGAAGCAGCGCGTGCAGCGGCGAGTATAGGTGGCCAAACGGGCGGACCGGGCCGGCACGGCCCGTGTAGGCACGGTTCCTGTAACAGGACGTGCCGCGCGTGCCTCCCCCGGCCCAGGCACGGCACGCCTAGGTCGTGGGCCGTGCCGGCGGCGGCCCACCATGCCCGGGACGGTCCGGTCCGTTGACTCCTGCCGCCGCGCGTCCGGCGTCCCCGGCCTCCGCCGCCTGCCGCCGCCCTCCGCCGTCGCCTCCCCGCCTGCGCGCCGCCTCCTCCGCCGCCGCCTCCCGCGCGTGCCTCCCCGGCCTCCGCCGCCGCCCCCTCCGCCGCCTCGGCCTCCTCCCGGCCTCCTCGGCTCCTCCGCCTCCTCCCCGGCCTCCGCCGCCGGCCGCCCTCCGCCGCCGCCTCCCCACCTCGCGCCGCCCCCGCCCTCCGCAGCCTCCCCGCCTGCGCCGACTCCCGAGAGTGACAGAGATGAGTAAAAAAGAAAAAAAAAGACTTAAAAAATTTAAAAAAACTAGAGGAGTGGTAAAAAATTATGAAAAAAATATAAAAACATTATTCGAGATGTGTTTTACTCCTCTCAGAAAATGTTTTTATATTTTTTCATATTTTTTTACAACTTCTCTAATTTTTTTAAGTTTTTTTTCCTTTAGTACTCTTCTCTCAGTCACTCTCATTTGATGATATTAGACAAGGAAATTTTTATATTTTTTAAACAAGCAAAATAGAAGAACATATATAATTATGTAATTTAATTTCTATATAAATATCGAAAAAAATTACGCAATGACCTTTATTCATTTTGATATTACAAAGCTGCCTCGTTAAAAACTCTGTCATGTAAAAACTCAATTTTGAGAAAATCATGATAAAAAAAGAGTACAGCTAAAGGTTAATACTCAAAAATAAAAAAGATTACTCTAGTTCTTCATTTTGAAGGTATAAATTTTCGAATTGCTCAGCCAAATCTTGGTTCTCCGTGGTGTGTTGGGCACGTTCCTTAACTAGTTCCCAGTCTTTAACCGCAAGTAGCATTTCTACCACCTTACTGTGGAGATTTCTTCTTCTCTCCTCAATAATTCTTTCGCAAAGACTGAAGGCCGATTCGGATAATACCGTAGACACACGCACCGTGAACACATCCCGTGCTAGCTTTGAAAGCACGGGATATTGGGTCTTGTGATCATTTCACCATTGAAGAACGTTGAGATCTTCCTGGTTGATCGAGTCGCTGTCCAAGTAGGTGGACAGCTCAAGAGCTTCAAGCGAAGCGTATGCAGGACTTGTTGCAGCCGAACTTCCACTACCGGTGCTCAAAGAAGAAGAGGAACCACCCCAAATTCGGCCCCACTGCAATTTCTTCTTACCTGGGACAGGGACGGGTGGGGCTCTTTGCACACGAACTCCCTGAAACTTAGTTTCATACTTTTCAAATACTTCATACAATTTTGTCTTAGAATCAGAATAGTAGTTAGTATAATCAATATTCATTGCATCCCCAATAAGATTTAAAATATTTAGAAACCCCCGTATTTTACCCTTAGGATTAAGAATAAATGTAAAAGCATACAAGTATGGAATGTTCCTCCATTATTTAAGATATTTTTGTTTCATGTGAAATACTACAAGTCCTAATAGTTGGTCATCTTCATATTCTTTTAATAAGGTGGTAATCTCAAAAATTTTATGCAAAATTAAATTAGCAGTTGGATAGTAAACACCAGACAAAGTAACAGTTGCATCATAAAATGTTTCAAGAAAATAATAAAACATTTCTACAATATGCCAAAACTGTTCTGTCAGTAGCGGTTGCCCGTCACTGGTAACAACATTCTTGGACTGCAAAAAAACTGTTAGTATATCTTTAGAAGGCATGGCGTGTCTCAACATCAAATAAGTCGAGTTCCACCGATGGTCCGCATCCGTTTGGAACTTGCGTGGACGCTTGTCCGAAACGACGCAAAATCGCTTGAAGGTCACAAGTCGAGAATTTGAACCATTGAATCATGTTATGGCTTTACGGATGGAATCGAGATATATACTTACCCTCTTAAAACCGGATTTAGCTATAAGATTAATAACATGGCAAGCACAACATTGATGTAAAAGAAATAATTCAGCATAAACATCGAATAAAGGCTACAAAATTTCCATTGCTCTGGAATTTGCAGCTGCATTATCTAGAGTTACTATAAATATTTTATTTGTGATGCCAAAATCCTCACAAACTCTAGAAATTCGTTCAGCAATATTTTCTGCATTATGTGTCAATTAATTTTAAAGTTATTACTCTTTTTTTAGTTCCCATTCATCATCAACATAATAAGCAACTACACTAATATAGTCTTTCTTAGCCCTACCACTCTAAATATCAGATATGATACTAATAGAAAATGTGCAAGTAGCAAATAATTGTTTAATACTATCCCGGCCTTGGTTGTAAACATTCACCAAGTCCCGGGTTGTAGTTTGTCTACTAACAGGTTGAAATCTAGGATTATGAGCAGTTTTAATGTAAGTCTCAAATGCAGGAGACTCACCAAAGTTTAGGGATAGATCATGTCTAGCAATTAAATGGGTAAGGGAATCTTGTGCTACTTGAGTATTATACTCCCATGAACGTATCGTACCGTCCGGATTGAGTACCAGTTGCTGCTGTCTTAGCTGGTAACCTTGCTTCTTCACACACGTCTCAGCATGCCACCTCAAATGCCCTGTGCCACTAGAAGATTTTCCAGAGAGTTTAATCTTACAAATTTTACATTTCGCGTAAGTTACCTCCCTTCCATCCCCGACGGTCTCCTTGATCTCATCAAAATGTTACCAGGCGGAGGAAGTTATTGATCTCTTTGAGCCGGTTGCCGTTGATAGGCTCCTACTCGCTGTTTCGGATCCTTCTGAAACCGCATGTATTTCCTCCGGATGTTCTTGCGGTGTACGAGCCAACCCGGAGTCGTCTCCTTGCGACATCGACAGATAGCTTAGGTCAAAGTTGCTCAGTTGGAACGTCGGGTAGTTCGGATCCATTCTGCAATATAAATAAAGAAAATTAGTATTAAAAAATAGTATGAACAAAGAAGAAAATTTAGGATTTTTTTACCTTGCAGGAGCACCGGAGGCTGCAGCTATTAGCTATGAGAATGTGGGAAATTTTTGAATTTTAGACAAAATTTTGTCTAAATCAAAAATTTTGAGCAAAGAGAGCAAAAGAGAGGAGAATAGAGCACAAGAGGAGAGATTGGGAGGTTTGGATGAGCAAAAATGTGGCTGAGGGTTCCCCTATTTATAGAAAAAAATTTTACAATTTTTCGGATTTTTTTGATATTTTTTTGGATTTTTTTTGTCCTGCAACGGCTAGATTCAAAATCTAGCCGTTATTTCGGACCGTTGGGACACGTGTCAATTTTATACTGGGCTAACGCGATCGATTACTGTAGCAAACGGTCATATGCATATACAGTGTTGCAACGGGCAGATGTTAGTGTAACGGTCACGCCCGCCAATTCCTCGGCTCCTCCGCCTCCTCCCTCCTCCCGGCAGCACCGCCTCCTCCCGGCCGGCTCCTCTGCCTCGGCCTCCTCCCGCCGCCTCCTCCCGACGCCCACCTCCTCGGCTCCTCCGCCTCCTCCCTCTTCCCGGCAGCGCCGCCTCCTCCCGGCCAGCTCCTCCGCCTCGGCCTCCTCCCGACGCCCACCTCCTCAGCTCCTCCGCCTCCTCCCTCCTCCCGCCGCCTCCTCCCGTCGGCCTCGGCCTCCGCCGCCGTCCTCCTCCTGCGCGCCTCCCCGGCCTCGCCTCGGCGCCGCCGCCCTCCTCCTGCGCGCCTCCCGCCGGCCTCGGCCTCCGCCGCCGCCCTTCTCCTGTGTGCCTCCCCGGCGCCGTCCTCCGCCTGCTCGCCTCCCCGTGGCCTCGCGGCGGCGCGGCCTCCGCCGCCGCCCTCCAGGCGGGCCGTGCCGTGCCAGCCCGCCGTGCCGCACTGCCGGCCCAGGCATGGCACGGCTACTCTGGCCGTGCCGGCACGGCCCATGGCCAACCGTGTCGGGCTGGCCCAGGCATAGTTACTGTAGCATCATACCTAGGCCGGCCCGACAGGACACGGCCCATTTGGACATCTATAGCGGCGAGCCTCTCAGATCGGCCTGTTGCCTTTTAGGTTAGCGATTGGGCCGCGTTTCCGGAATGGGCCCGTCAAGTTTGGTCCTCGTCGGAATGGGCCCTAATCCCATTACGGCATATAAAACAATGCGAGAGTAATTGGGCCAGGCTGTGTGTGTCCCTCACCCTTCTATGAAACGTTTGCAGACTTGGGAATTTCTCACGAGATGGTCCTGAAACGTTTGCAGTGAATGGATCTATCCATCAAGCTGCCTGCGACCGACCAACGTCGCAGTCGTACGCTGCGGATGGATTTCATCCATAAATCGATTCGATCAGCGTGGCTCAGCGCTGTCGCCATGGACCACGGATCACACACCACGTATTTGCCTTTTGCCTGCAGTCCGGAGGCCGGGGCGTAACCTCCGGCGAACAAGGGTTTGGATTTGTACGTGGTAGAGAGTTTGAGCTCGACGTTTCTGTGTCCCGCCGGGAGACGTGACGTGACGAGCGATCGAGGAGAGGACCAGCGGGCACGTCGTTTTCGCCGTCTCGGATTGGCCGTCACGGCGTCGGCGATGGTGGCGCACGCTACACTGCCAGAAACGAAAAACACAGTAACCTGCTTTGCTCCCATTTTGGGTTAAGAGAGAAGAGATAGGTAAATAGCCATATCCCATTGCACCGATGGGGGCGCTCGTAGTGACGGCAGGCAGCACGTACCGGCCGGTTGGTTGGTCGACGTCTCGCTCGCCGTGGCTCTGGAGGTCACCGGCGGCATCGTCGTCAACGTTGTCGCGTGCAGAAATCCTGACACATCACATCCGTTGTCTGGTTGAGCATCCGAGTGATTGTTATGGCCCTTCTCCACCACCCTCAACTCCGGCCGGTTATTCCGGATCCAGTACCGGTCCGCCCACCCAGTCTCCCGGTAGATCTAACCGCACGCACGGCGGTCGTTACCGGCCGGTGACCTCGGGCTCGGACGCAGGCTGACAGGTCGCGGCAGCGCGGAGTTCCGACGAATCGTGGTGGCGACCACCGCCTGCACTCCGGTGAGATATCTGAATCCGGCTGCTCCTCGCGACCAATCCACCGACGCAGGAGATCACCATTCACCAACCGCTAGTATACAAGTTGCAGGGGATTTTTGCCATTTTGGCCGTGGACGAGGCAACCTGCCCTGCGCGTCCTTTTGTTGCACGGCAGTGGATGGCGACTCAGAGTCACAGATGACTACAGGTCCCATGGAGGGAAGAATCCAAAGCCGTTTGGTTAGCTGCGGAGTCCTCCACCAAACTGTGTCAGCGTCACCCAACATCCAGCACTAATTTGTAGCGCTCTCAAGTAGAGTGCTCCGTACTCCGTAATAGATGGTCTGATCTTAAAATATAATAACTTTTAATAACTTTTAGATATATATCTTGATAATAACTTTTAGATATATATCTTGATATAGCTAGAAATTATTATATCACTCGAGCTGCATGATAATGGCTGCATCTTGTGTTTCTCTCCTTGCACAGAGCCTCAAAACACCAACAATGCCTGTCCCCTCAATAATTATCAATTCATACGAATCATAAACCTAAACTATGATTTCCTACTAGACAGTCAGTGGTTAGTTTCACACCAAAAGAAGCTATGGCTATTGATATCAAAGGATATGTTTGGTTTAAGAACAAAGTGGGATAAGTTAGATCTATTTCTGTTTTTTGGGATGGGTTAATCGATCCCAGTTTCTGTTTGGTTGGAAGGATGAAATGAATCCGATTTTTTGTTTGGTTGAAAGGATAGAAGGGGATGGAATGATCCTACCAACTGTTTGGATGAAAGGATGATGTTAGGATAGACGCGGCCGGTCCGACGAGTAGGGGGAAGTGGTCCGATCGTCACCCCACTAGAACTCCCTCATCGTCCTCGCAGCGGCGCTCTCCGTCCTTGCCGCGGCGCTCCTCTTGCTCTGGCGATGCCGCCGAGCAGCTAACAAGCAGCAATCGACGACGTCGGTCGTGGCACCCCAGCTGCCGCCAGCCGTTGTCGCCTCCGAGGCCCAGCTCCGCAGCTCGAAGAAGCCCTGACGCCACAGGGCGCTCCGGCAAGCGCTGCTCCGCCTCTTGCTTTGCTCCCGCCGCCGCACCTGCGTGGAGTCAGCCGACTCCGCTGTGCAGGGGGAGGAGGTAGTGGAGGAAGAAGTGGACGTCGCCGCTCCCTAGGCGATGCGTCCGTGAGGTGGGTCGGCGCGGTCCAGCCGTTTTCCCTGGATCACGCCGTCCCGAATATCAGTGGAATATTTTCTACTGCGTTTATTTTATCCCATCTAATCCACAAACCAAACATCTATAAAAATAAAATGAACCTAACCCAACCCATGAAATCCCTTAAAACAAACACACTCCAAGCCTCTTGTTTGGGCTCTGCTGAGACACTGCAAGTCTGCAACCCTGCATCTGCAACCGCAGCCGGAGGTCAGATCTGCAACAGCTGAAGCCGTACGGGCTTGCCAGCAAAATATTCCTGCAAAAGCTCGGCGATCAAGAACACAGACAGCCGATGCAAAAAGGAGGGAGAGAATGATACGCAGAACTGAGCGAGCTAACATTAGTCTTCTCCTTTCTTCTTCCTGAGACTCTGAATGTCTCTGACAGTCTAAAACTATGCACAGCCCACCACCATCACCACATGGGAATGGCCATGGATGTAACCCACCAAATATCACAAAAAAAGAGGAAAAAAAGTAAAAAAAAACGAAGCCGGGCCACCCCTCACCACCCAGATATACAAAATGGAATCGAACTATCGAAGGAACAGCCCAATGAAAGTTTTCTCTTTTTGTTGTTTTGTTTTTCTCCTAACCCAACGAAGGCTCGCGCATCGCCATCCATCCTTGACCTCTCCTCCTCTTCTTCTTTCTCCTCTACTGATCTTCTCTTCCCCTTTCCGTGATTTTTCTCCGGGCCACGACGACGCCAAATTCACCCACTTGTGCTGGCTGCCGCGCTTTGTGCGTCGCGCTCCAGGTTTTCGCGATCATTCGGAGTCGCTGTCCATGCTCTCCATCCCTTTCAAGCCTCTATACTTCTGCTGCTGCAGAGAAGAAAAAATACAGAGAGATTTCTCGTCAGGCCAGTAGAGCGGGGCTAGTAAAACATAACAAGAGACAAAACCCTACTTGGCACAAGTAATTTGACAAGTCAACTAATGATGATCTAGTTGATGCTGATTACATGTACTAATCCACTTCAGAAGTGCAAGAACACTGCACCCCAACATAAGCAAAAACAGCAACGTGCCAGCAGCAGCGCTCTCAGGGTAGCAACTAGCAAGACCACACGAGGGGCCCCATGTGTCAGTGAGCCACACAACTCACCTGGATGTGGGTCCCACTTGCAGGGTGACTGGGACAACACGCCTCAGAGGCTGCCAAAAGGGGCCTACGTCCGCTCGTCGTCGGCAAAAGATAGTAACAATAAAGTGTAGAGATGCAGGTTAAGCACAGTCATCAATGAGCACCCCTCGCGCATTCACGGGAGTGGGCCCCACTCGACATAGGGGACGGACGGACGGATGGGTTCCTTTACCTTTTCTGCCCCCCTTTGCTTTGATGCTTTCACCCAGGCTGTCCCGGTAATTTCAGCCAAACCCATTTCGATTGGAACAAATTTCCCAAATTCTATGCGACTTCAGAAAATAAAATTACCGCGAAGTTCGTGTGTTATTATTCTAAACGGTTACTGAATCTATCGGTTTTTTGCACCTTTCTGACCCATGCAAATCACAGAAAGTGAATGGATGTGGATAAAAATCGATAGAGCATCTGTACCTTCTTGGTGCACTTCTTCTCGCGGACGATATACTTGGATCTGGTCACATCCGAGAGCCACATTCCGGGGCAGATGAACTGCAGAGACAGACCAAAAAAAAAAGAAAAATATCATGTCAGTTTTGTTAAGACCATTACGTAAAAAATCTCGTTGTATTAGTTGGTAACAGTGGTGTGTGAGCGTAATATATCCATACGTTGACTTGCTTCTCGACAAGCTTGGGCCTCTTCTTGGGTCGCTGAGGCAGCTTGGTGCCTTTCATGGCCAAGAAGTCCTCCTCCTTCTCCTTGCGCGACAGCGTCGTGTAGATCCGCGGCAGCTCGATCTTCTGCGCGGCCGTCGACGCTGCCGCCTTTGACGAGGAGCTGGGGCCATGGTGGTCGGCGGCCTGGCTGTGGCAGCTACCACCGGTGTGATGCTGCTGATACTTGGAGTCCGTCTTGGCCAACGCCATGACCACCCCACCAGCCTCCGTCTTGTGCGCCTTGCTGTCGGACGCCGGCCGCTGCTGCTTCTCCACCCTCGTCGCCGTCGACTGCTCGCCGGATCTGATCATGATAATACCGTCAGATCCCAGCAACATAAGGAAAATCGCCACTGCATCAGTTGTTGCTGGAGACCAAAAAAAAAATGGAACTTGGAACTTTTCTTTCTACGAATCTGTCTAGCTAGCTCGCTCTAGCCTAATGCTCATACAGCACAGCAACCAGGAGAAATGGTGGATGCAGATGAGCACAGCAGAGCAGAGCACCGGCAAAGCCACTGCCAGATGCCACCCACATAAAGAGGCAGAGACGAGATGGGGGTGTATGTCTATGTGTATGTATGTCCTATTTTTATACTCATATTACATCAACACCTTCTATATCAGCTCAGCTGTCTGCTGTTGATGTCACTGTTGATAGTTCTCACACACATAACACATCACCACCCAGATTGAACCGAGAGAAACCATTAATGGACATGGATTGGTTACGGAAATGAAGTGCTAGATAGACAATTCGACATGAATGGATGCGCCCACAAATTAGCCGAGAGAAGAGGGAAAGTGCTCTATCTTCCTCGCTCGATGATCCTGACATGGACATAGTGAGAGAGGCCAGTACAAAATTTGTTGCCTAAAACGATCTGGAAAAGAAAAAAAAATCTAAAGGTCGATTCTAAAAGCAGGAGCAACAGAGTGGTCGTTTGCTAATATGATCAAATCAGAGCTGCTAGTAGCATACTATCATGAGGAGAAAAAAAATATTTTTATTGCCTGTGTTGTTTATAAAAAAGAAAGAAAAAATGGTGTGGAAAGAAAAGATGAGAAGGTATCTTATCATCTAAACGCACCTCGGTTGCTAAAGATGGCGGGGGCGTGACAGCTCAGCTCACCATCAGAGAGTGGGAGAGAGCGGGAGACCCGAGCCGAGCCCACTACAACACAAGCTAGAACCAAAACCGGAAGCGATCCGACGAGCCAGAGAATACGGCCCGGTGGCTCGGTCCGAGGGGCAAAACCGGAAGAGGAAAAATTCGGGGAAAGGAAAAGAGGAAGACGATGACGACGACGACGCCTAGCTAGACGCCATGGTGGCGAGATGGGGCCAGGCAATTCACCGAAGGGAGGGTAAGTGCGTGTACCTGTGGTGGGGGAGGGTGGTCCGGCCGTGGTGGTGCGCGTCTCCGCCGCCGCCGCCGCCGCCGCCACGAGCAGGGAGGGAGGAGGTGACGCGGAGGGTGGAGCCGCGGGAGGGCGTCGTGCTCGGCGGCGGCATCAGCTTCTCAGCCGGTGCCGACGACCGGCGCTGGATCTTGACGGCGGCGGCGGCGGCCTGGCGGCGCTGCGGCGAGGGCGCGGCGGCCGCCGACGACGAGGCGGAGGCGTCGCGGCGCCCGCGCGAGCGCTTGTTGTGGCCCCACTGGAGCAGCACGGCGGAGTCGGGCACGGCGCTGCTGCTGCTCCCCCCTGCACCGCCGCCTCCGGTGGAGCTCGGGGATGTGGGGTCGGAGAAGTCGGAGGGGTGGTGGCCGTGGTCGCGCTCGCGCTCCCGCGCCGGGCTCCTCCCCGCGGCGGCGGCTGACGACGGCAGCGGGGCCGGCGCCAGCGCAGGTGGCGGCGGCGGCGGCGGAGCGCGAGTGCGCGGCTTCGCCTCGAGCGATGCGGTGGCGAGGTAGGGGCCGATACGCGCGCTGTCGGTGGCGGCGGCCGGGGCGTCGTCGTCCTTGCTCGATCTGGCCGCAGCCGCCGGCTTCCGGCTACCGCCGCCGCCGCTGCCATTGGGGAGCGGGAGACAATCCGGGCTGACTCTCTGAAATCTGCAGCAGAATCAAACAGCAACAAAAACGTAAAAGCGATTGGATCAGACAAGAACAAAGTCTTCCCTTCAGAATGGAGGATGAAACGAACAGCAAAAACTCCCCTTTTCGCGAGAATTCGAGACAGAAAAACAGTAGAACATCCCCCAAGTTTGCAAGGTGCAAAATCGAAGACCCAACAAACCATTCAGAGATCTGTTCAACACAAACCAGCACACCACGCAAACTCGGAAAAACGCTGAAAATCGTTAAGATGTGAAACAATCAGGCGAGGAATGAAAAATCTTCAGCCATGAGCTTTCATCTCCATCAGCACGGAGCCGACGAAGAACAAGCACAGAACGAAATCGACGAGTTACTCAGAAACCAGTCAAAGTAGCCACGAAATGGGTGAAAAGGCAACGAATTTGCTGCAGCAACGATACAGCCGGACCAAACAGGGAAGAATTGGCAAAATCCAGCAGTAAACCGAACACGGATCAAAGGATGCCTTTTGTCACACAAGGAAATCAACAAGACAAAAGAACTGAAAAAAGGAATGAACCAACTTGCCTAAGTCGGCCGGCGAGAGACGAAGCGACACAAACATCACAAACCAGAAGCCGAAGCGAGCAGCAAAAATCGGGCCTTGATCTCGCGAACGAACACGGCAGGAGAACACCACAACCTAGCAGAAATTCTTCAACGGCAGCAATGAACGCATCAAGGGATTGGAGATTCCAGGCCTTACCTCATCATGTCCAATGCCGATGGGGGTTTCGCCGGGCTCGTCGACGCGACGTCGCGAGCAACGGCGACGGCCTCGCCGGAGCCACGCATCAAATCGGCCTCCTTCCTCTACTTCTCCTCCCCTTCCGTTCTCCCCCCAATCACACACACTCCCTCCCACCTCTGCGCCCCACTCTACAGATCAAACATCTCGAACCAAGAAGCCGAGGAGAAATTGCACAAAAGAAGAGGCTCTTGGTGAATCTGACAGCGAGACCGGAGAGAAGCAGCGAGCAGCAGCAATGGCGATGGGGAGGCGAGTCTGACGGCCCAAGGCTTTATCGTTTCCACTCTTCCAACAATGCCCTCCATATCTCACACTTATTTTCACTTCTGCCACCTCTGAACCTGCAACCAAGTGCGCCGCGAGGCTTGGGGTGTGCATGTGATTAGCATAGTAACCATTGGCGTTTGGGTAAAATCATCCAATGGCAAACCGTGTGATTAGTCCCAAATTCTTTGTGCTAAACTGCTAACGCAGAGCCTGTCCATGCCACATTGCGTGATTAGCTCGGAATTCCGGGGGCGGTTTGCATAATCACGCGTCTTCTTCTGTTCATCCCCGTGCTCTCTGCTCAGTTCTGCAAGCCACCGTAGAAAATTCCTAGCGCCACCCACCCAGCTCCGTGACACCACATGATCCAGTCTCTGACAGCGTGGACCCAGCTCACCACCTGCCCGGACAAAATGGACGCTGCCGTGTGGGGCCAGCAACTACGTGGCCCAGAAAAGCAGTGTGATGCATCTCGTGGATTCGGGTAGGAGAAGACGTGACCAGGGGATTGTGGACGGACGGCCAGGATTGGATAGCGTGAGGACGTGGGTGTGCCTCTCCACTTCCACGTCACGGCTTGATGGGTCATGTGAGCGCAGGTGAGGGGCGCGTGAGTCCGGTTGCTCAACCGGGTCTTGCGTGGCCGGTACTAGGAGACGCCGGTTTCCAGAGTTTATTACTTGTCAGTTAGCAAGATAAATAGTATTTTTTGGCTAATAAAGTAGGACACTAACAACTTTTAGAACAAAGCAATGGCTTTGATAAAATCCTATAGATTGATTTCGTATGCTTCTATGCTATGTTAGGAATGTATTAGTTTCTATGCCTTTTTCTAGAGCTCGGCCTAATTTAAGATGAAGGGTTAAAGAAAACTTACTCCTAAGTAAAAACAGGTAATTAAATACCATGGATAGCGAGGTCCTGTAGGAAGTGAAAGTAGAGTAATTTGGGTGTTTGGTTCTATCATAGGAAAATCACATGAATTTTGAATAAATACTTAAATATAGTAGATAAAAGAGGAGAGATAAAGAGACATGTCACCTTGGACTTTTTAAGAGAAAATATGAACATGAGCTTTGATCAAATATTTGGAATTCTATCAAAAGTAGAGGAATAGAAGGATACCGATAGGAATTCAAGAACCGCACAGGAGATGAGGCCCCACAGGTGGTGGTGGTGAAGATGTAGCACATGGGGTGAGGGGTGGGGTAGTGCTCACAGATCGGGCAGTTGGCTGACAATGTGGAGAAGCTCAAGATACTCTGGTGAAGCGAAGTCAAAGTTGGTCTAGGTGGAGTGCGATGCAAAGAAGGATGGGGAAGAAAGATGGCATGGTCAGATGTGCAGGGCTTTGATTTCAGAGAGCAGTGCTCACCTCAGCCCTCAGATCAAAGACGACATAGAGGAGGCCACCCGAGCGGTTCGGCATCGGGTGAAGAAGGGAAAAGACGGGGAGGGGGAGCAGAGGCCGAGGGGATCGACAACGATGAAGGTATAGAGGCTTGCTACTCCTTGATGATGAAAAACCAAACAGAAAGGGAGCCGCCCCTAGGAGATCGACCCTATGGGACTCGTCGTATCAAGGAAGTTAGGGGCAGAGAGAGATATATTATGTCACGTTGGTTGTTGTGTTGAGCATCAAACAACGATTTATATAGAAAAGTATAAATGAGAGAAGGAAGGATCGAGAGATAGAGAAAAACTCAATACAAATAAATCATATCTTAATATCTCTCTAGTTATCGTATATACTCTAAAAGGGCTTAGAACCAAACCCACAAACAACATTAGAATGTATTTGGGAGATTGTGCAACATTAACTAGAGAAACACATTGTATGTATTTCTCACATTACTACTTGTCACACAATCATCGAATTCAATATCTACTATGACCGATATTTCTTCTTTGCAGGGGAATTCTTGCAACCAATTCTTCCAACAACCATTGCCTGACAAGTGGGCTTTATACTTATATGGTCCCATATGTCAACGAGTCATGATGATGGGACACCCATTGGCTGACACGTGGGTTTTACAATTGTATTGTCCCATATGTCAGTGAGTTGTGATGATGGGAAAACAAAACGGGGGGCAAACGGTGTGAATATAAAAAATATAGTTGGCATCGAGGCTAAAGAAGTCATTTAACTCATGATATTAGTTGGCTAGGGGCACAAATTCAACATGTCATAAGTGAATTTTGTGAATTTGAAACTGTATATTGGTAACCTCCTCTAGTGTACACTTTTGTATTCTATACGCTATTCAAAATTTCATTCCCTCGTCAATGATTGACTCAAGTCTACCAAATAATCCCTTTTTGTACGATGCATGTAGTATATTGCATTGTCATTTTGAAGTAGTAAATGAGTTTTGGATAAATAACTTATAGATGGTGATTCTTAGTCTATCGATTAGGTCAAAAATATGATTTGGACAAAAAAGATGGACTACATGCTTGTAGTTTTTTTTTACATATTTGTCATCGTGCCAAATACATACAAAGTCCAACAACACATTACTACAAATGACCCACACTAAGTGTAATTTTTTAGATTATGAATGAAGCAGGCGTTGTGTCAAACACATAATGCCCGGCAATACATTATTACAAACGATCCACAGTGAGTGTAGTTTTTCTAGATAATAGTTGTTGTGTCAAAAACGCACAAAGTCCATCAATGCATTACTCAAATAATATAGAGATAAATAAAAACAAGTTCTCAACATGATACCAAATTTCAATTTGTGCGTTATATAACCCAAGCTGCACGCTTATAGTTTTGGTAATATTTTTCATGCACATTTGTGAATTCGTATGTCGGCAAAAGATGAAGGTTATATAACGCAACTTCTGAATTACACAAGGAGTATAGCCTTAGGGCCATCCAAATCCAGATGTATGAAAACATGCAATCCTCCCCAAATGCCTCAAAATGATCGCAATTGAGCTAGACTCTTAACTCTGCTTTAATCAAGGGTAGCTGTTAATTCCTTTGCCATTATTTAGTCATCATTGTGTCAGCTTTGGATAAGGGGCGAATATAGCTTAATAATGCCCCTTCATGCTGCATCGCGAAATAATGACCGCAGCAACGCAGCCACAGCCAGCGCTTGTCGTCGCTGATGCAGGGCTGCGCCATTGCGGACGCCGTGCGGACTACGCGATGCGCCATGCAGCGGGCCGCGTGGAGCATGGCTGCGTGGGCTGCTGCTGCGCCTGCTTTGCTGGGTTGGGCGGCACCGAGCGGCCGTACGAGCGTGTGCCAGCCGCGCAGCCTGCTCCAATCTCGGTAGCGTCCTGGTCCAGGGGAGCTCACCATTTCGGTATAAGCAAACCCCAAAAGCAAAAAAGACTGAAATGGCAAGGTTTAAAATTGAACTTTTTACTGAAACAGGGTCAAATGTATTAAACAAGATAAATGATTACGACCACGTTGTTACACGAACGATAAATATAAAAGCTATAAAATTATAAAAAAAAGCTCTACATCTTAGATTACCACAAGAGATACGAATAAAAAAGAAAGCTCTACATCTTAAATTATCCCAAGAGATACGAGGAGATAAATATTACCGCAATATCAACCAACTCTAACATGCGCATAAGCAAATGAATGAGTATCCACCATCTTCATTCCTTTGGCATGTCAACAAACCTGTATAATTGAATAAATCGGCAAAAACCCTAAAGCCCGCGGCGCCGATTAAAGCTGTGTTTGGTTTAGCTGATTGAGCTTATTCTGACACGCAAAACGAGACAAGTTATTAACGAATGCTAATTAAGTTTTTAATTATTACAAACTTAAAAATAGATTTATTTAATTTTTTAAAGCAACTTTTATATAGACAGTTTTCGTATGAGACGTATGTTTAGTAATTTGAAAAGCGTGCTAACGAAAATCGAGAAAGCGGCCCAGACAATCTGTTGAAACCATCGCACCCTAAGACATCGTTAACCCAACAGACATGCCCTCCTAAATCTTCCTTGAGAATCTCGTAAATGAAAGAAGCCAACGGCAAAGACATGGAAAAAATAAACGAAACTTGGAGCATATCTAATTCTAATAACGGAAGGCAAACCGTTTTTGCTGGATTTGGAAAAAAGAGTTTTGCTTAGTTCAATATTTTTTACGGGAGGCACGTCCCACTGAGGCCTACCGCTGTATCCAAAATTTCGTTCAGAAATGCCCTGAAATTGCCGGGGCGCTGTAAACTTTCAGTGGCACTACCATAAACGTCACTGGCTTTTAATTTGCTGCTTAAGCACGTCATCTTGCACCTCAGATACACTGCAACTATCAGTATCGCATCTCATAAACAAAAGCAAAACCTATCAATAGTGCAATTGCACCTGCTCACACTTACACTTTTCACAATTTCACTTTGACAGCAACATGCAGAAAATCGAACAGCACAAAAGGCCATAAAAAAAACATCACAACACCACCAGAGCTAAGACACAATCTGGCAGAAAAAAAAAAAACAAAAAACAAGCGCATCTCCATCACCACATCGACGGCGTGCCTGCCTGCCTGCGTCGCGCGGCGCGGCGCTTAGTACGTCGGCGTGGGTGCGCTGTCCTTGGACCACCTCGTCCACAGCATGAACTCCAGGCCAATGACGGCGAGGAGGATGATGGCGAGGTTGAAGCCGTAGCCGATCTTCCACGAGTTGTCCCCGCCGCCGACGTGGATCCCGAGCACGATGTTGACGGCGGCGAAGAAGAGCGCCAACCTGCCGGACCAATGGTGGTACCAGTTCCAGTACTTCCGGTACTTGGAGTCCGTGTTGGGCCGCAGGAAGAAGGCCAAAATCTGAAACAATTCAGAAATCACCATCAGTTCATCTGTTCTGTTCGTGCAGTGACCGAGCTTGCTTTCTGCAAGAACGCAGCAGAGGATGGCATGCATGCAATGGCTGACCTGAAGGATGCCGAGGACGAGGACGAAGATGCCGAGGCCCCTGTGCGCGGGGACGTCGGCCTGGATCTTGTTGTAGAGGGCTACTCCGGCGACGACGCCGGCGAGGCCGATGATGAAGCCGACGAACTGGATTCCGACGTGGAGGTAGAACCAGAGAGGGTCCATCCGCCGGAAGTAGCGCGCCAGGATGGCGCCGATCGGCATCAGGACGCCCCACGCGAACAGGTTGAGCGCCCCGTGTGCCCTCCTCAGCCCGTAGGGGAACGACCCGTCGGCGAAAGCTTTGCCTGCAGATTCATCAACTCTGCTGTGAAAAAAATGCTTTTTAAAGTAGTTTTTTTGGAGGGAGACCAAAAAAACAAAACCATCTTGTTGTACTAGTACACATGATGCCATCAAAGAAGAATGTTGATGTGGCAACAGAAAAGGTGGCGGCTGACGACTGAAGCTTCAAGAATCAAATAACTTTTCGCTAACGGACACATTTACTTATAGTTCAAGTGATCTTGTCATCTCATTTTTCAAGGCATATATACATTTGGATCGACTAAGATTTCAACTGCAATTTGTTACTACTATATCCTTAAAAAAAAATTCAAGTTAGGTGCAATGTCATTCGTCCAAGCTACTCCTACAATTTTCATATCCACCAGCAGGGACTTCACTCTGAACCTCACACCTAGTGCAGCAAAAAATGTCTGGAAAAAACCGCTGACAGGAGAAGATCAGATCAGATCAGATTGATGAGAAACATATCTACCTGTGGTGAAATCGAAGGTGAAGGAGGTCTTGTCCTGGTGCCTGGTGAGCTTGTTGTTGACGGGGATGCTGGAGCCGAAGGCGAGGATGATGTGCTGGTGGGTGAGGCGGTAGGAGAACCTGAGCTGGAAGGCGAGATAGATCCTGGCCTGCTGCACCACGACGGTGTGGTCGTGGTCGTTGGAGACGAGGAACCCGCGGTTGACGACGACCTTGCCGCTCGTCTTGCCGCGCAGCGCGAACTGCCGGACGTGGGGGAGGCCCTTGCGGCCGATCCACCCAACCATGGCGCTCGAGCCCACCATGAGGCCGTCCCGGGAGAACCCCATCCCCACCCACCCCGTGCTGTAGATCGTCGACAGCACCACCCTCAGCACGTTGTTCTTGTCTTGGTGATACTGCATATATGCATTGGATGAGAGCACGGGAGAGATTGAATTGTGAGAGTTTGAGTTGAATTTGTTTCGGATTGGTAGCGTCAAAGCCAATTGTAACACTTCGAGATTTTATTGGCTCGAGTTCACTCTTTACTGGTACTGAAAAGTTACTGCTGCTGCTCCAACGAATCAAGTTGAGTTGGGCAGTTGGCAATGTCCTAGAAAGGTAGGTACAAACTAGATCCACCTGAAATCCTTGCAGATCTCAGCTCATTGCAACCGCAGGGCAGAGTACTGAGAACTACTACTACTACTATACAACATGAGGAGTTAGCTATGCTCTAACAGCACTACACGTACTCAATTACATGCTGAAAAAGAGGTGAAAACACCAAGTGGTCGTCAATGGGGAGTGCAAGAAACTGCGTACGTACCCGGAGCACGAAGTTGTTCCAGACCGGCTGACAAGCCAGCCCGGAGTAGTTGCCGACGAGCACGGCCGGCAGCTCGGTGTTGCAGCTCTCCATCTGCGCCGTCGCCGCCGCAGCGAACGCCACCACCAGCACGGCAACCGCCGCCGCACGCGCCATGCTAGCCACCCTCCAAGACAACGGCAAACTGGCTATGGCAATGGCGCGCGGCAGCAACGCGCGAGAGGGAGAGCTGCCGGTTTAGGAGGAGGGAGCTAGCTAAGCCAGTAGTAGATGAGAGGTTGCAGTCAGTTGGTGGCGCTTGCTGAGCTAGGAGATTTGCCGGTGGCGTGTCGCTGCGGCTGGGACCCATGGCGTGATGGCCCCATCTCCGTGCCTGTGATTGGTGCAGCGGAGGTGTGGTTGGTGGTGGTGCCGGTTTGGGTGTCCCTCTCCGCGCGCGCGCGGCGCCGTCTCGATGGATGGATGGATCGTTGGATCGCCTCCAGATCTGGAAGCGAGCGAGCGAACCGGACCGACGCTCGCACGGGAAGCTGGAGTGCAAAACGGGCAAAAGCGGCCCACGACCCCACGTACTCGCGCGTGGCGTACGGTTTGCTACTGCTGCGCCGTGAACACGTGACACGGAACGTGTACTCTTATGCGTTTCTACTCTCTGGGAGTGAGGTGAGAGTTGGGGTGAATTAAGCCCAGCCATACGTACTAAAAGATTTCTACGGAACTCTTACAGACAAAGATATCAATCATTGGATCTAGTTATTAAAAAGAAAGATAAAAACATACCACATCAATTATTGTGAGAAGTTCGTAAGGATTTTTTTTATGTGTATCATTTTCTTGGTGAATTTGTCACTCTCATTGTTTGCATTTTAAAACTTAATTTTAAATTATTCTAGGTGTTTTTTTCTTTTTTTTGCCCTTGTCTTTTAAAACACGAAAAGTATAAATGTAAAATTCCTACCTTAAAATTATTTTTCGTTGCATCGTTTATTTGTGTACGTGTTGGCAGATGCATAATTGCATAGTTGCAGAGCCGTAACCGTTTCAGGACAAGCCGGAGGGTACTTTCAGGGAAAAGAAATGGAGAGAGTGGCTGGAGGTTGGGCCAAATATGAAGGGCCGGCATGACAGTAGAATTTTTTTTGAGTTTTGTTTACATTTTTCTGACACATACATTTTACATTTTACTAGAGACTTTGAAAGAACCAAACTTTCGGTGTACGGGAAACGTACAGCCCCAGAGAAGGCCCGGGAGTCCAACTCCCGACCGGCCGGACAGTAGATGGTGTGTAAATTTGGCAATCCAGATAGGGCCATTTTATTGTCACAAGATGACAAGAATATTGATTGCTAGAAATGTGGTATACATCTATCAAGTTGCAGATTGGAAGGTGCACTGTGTGATTTTGTGCTTACCACCAGTCTCAAAGTGAGAAAAAGAAGAAGAATAAACATTCTAGATTTTTCTATGATTTTGTTGAAGCTGCCTGCCGGATAAGCCTGAGGGACTCGGCGAAATCATCCAGCAGCTGGTGAGCATCTGGGAACTGTGCATCGTCCACCGCGAGGACAAGCTTGATAATGTTCATGTAGCTCTGATAATGTACTGTCAGTGCCTGCACATATTCAAATGAAATGATTGGATGCTTTCAGGTGTGTTATGTAAAAAGTCGAAGCACTCATGAGTCATGTCGCTTTGACAAAAAGGGCTCTACAATCACAACTGGAAAATTATCATTGGGAAAGTCTAACTTTGTGCCTGAAACTTTAACACTACTACTACATGTCAGCACCAAATTTAATTTAAAATAGTGACTTTTGAACAATTCTCTGTGATTCAAGCAACGCGAGCGACAATATATCAATGACGTGTGAAAGCTGATGGGCAACTTTCTCAAACGAACCTTTTTTTTAAAAAAACAAAAGGATCAAATGAGCACTTACATGTGGATGCCCATATACACTTGGGGCAATGTACTCGATAGGATGCCCGTAGAACTCCACCTTCTCTGCAGGTCCGACCATGCTCGAGAACGACAGAGTGGTATTAGCGAGCATGCCATAGCAGAGAGCAGCTGCAGTCTACAAAAAGTTGCCATGTACATTACACCATTGAATCCAAAATAGACTAATTAACTAAAGACGTCAACGTTCTTTCTGACAACTATCAAATGACCTCAGTTAGCATCTCCGGTTACAATGATCGACAAAATTCTGAGAATAAAACCGCTATAGTAATTACTAGCAAAACATAACGTAGAGAAATCAATACCTTAATGCCAAAAAGTTTGACTATTAGGTTTCCGCTCCAATATGTGAAGACTGCTTCCAACGAGCTCTTCTTCCTGTCAACTGTTCTTTTCCCCTGACGAATGTATTCAAGAGGATCATCATACATGGCTATACGGAAAGGAAGTACGATGTAACCAATTAGATTTCCCCATCTCGCAGCATTTTTCTTGCTAGAATTCATCATTTCTGCCAATTCCTGCTCAAAGCAGAAACAGAATACAATCCAAAACTTCAGTACCTATATATCATGACTTGACGGGAGCAACTGAAATACATATACATGAAAATTACAATACGAGTGGACTGAACATAATCAATAGCCTTTTCTTACATGTAAGCCAGGTGTTTTCCTAATGTTAACAAGAAGGGCAGACCTCACACGGATATGCTTTCGTCGCGGACGCTTCTCGCTGTTGGTATCACCTGAAGAAGTTCAGAGAACATGCAGATCAGATGCAGCTAGAAGAATAGTACTATGTACATGATACCTGTGGAAGATAACTCACTGGTCTTGCGGAAGTAATACCGCGACAATGCCGCAGAAGTTACTCCAACTAACACATCATTCACAGTCTGCAAAACCCCACGAGTAATGGCATTTCTCATGATTCAGGAGACAGGTAAGCTGACAGAGTTTGATGTAGTTCAGAAAGAACGAAGAGAAGATGCTCTTACACACTTCATGGCATTCTTGACGTGCTTGACGTCGTCGAGGCTGAGCGTGCAGTTGACGAACCGCTTCCGGCGGAACTCGACGCCCTCCGTCCCCATGAGCGGCGTGCGCGCGTCGCGGAGGAACAGCGACGTCGCGACGAAGCACACGACGTCGACGAGCGTGTGCCAGGCGAGCACGAGGTACGACCACACCCACGCCGCGAGCGCCAGGAGCCCCGCCGAGAGCGGCGGTCGCCGGCGGGCGTAGACGGGTCCCTCGCGGCGCGGCCGGGGTGGCAGCGCGGGCAGCCTCGCCGGGTCGGCGGCGCTGCGGGTGCACGCGATGAGGAGGGACAGCAGCGAGACGCCGTCGCCGAGGGAGTGGTGCATCCGGACGGCGACGGTGGCGGCCGCCTCGGAGGTCGGGAAGTCGACGACGTGGAGCTCCCAGAGCGGGCGGGAGTGGTCCATCGGCTGCGTGGACAGCGTGGACATGTAGTCCTCGATGACCTGGTCGGGGTTGGCCGACGTGGCGGTGGGGTCCAGCTCAGGGAAGATGAGGTGGTCGTCCAGGTTCACTGTCGTCCGGACCCACCTTGGCTTCGCACGCTTGTTCGCCTCATCTAACTCCTGCAGCAGTGTACTTTTTACAGTTTTTTTACTGGACACGGAGTCGCTGAATGCGACAAGTTCAGAAAAAGAGATGAATACTTGTCTCTCCGTTTTAAAATATTAGCTACCTAAATTTTTTAGAGAAATTAAAAATTAAAATAAATTATCTAAAATATTTCTTATTAATATATTGGTGAGATGATGGAATTAAAGATATTATAAGTGTGATGTGGGTGTCAAATGCTAGTGGGTAATGAAAGCCGCTAGAGATAGTACGAAGAGTGATAAGATAAAAGTTATTTCTTACATATCCTAAATAGCTCTATTTAAAACAAAATTTAAATTTAAAGTATGGATCAAGCATTAGTAACAGTGTTGCACTGTATGAAAACGTATGCAACTAGCAGATCAACACTGCTGTAAGGATTTATTCGAAAGCAATTGATGCCCTAACAATTTGCAATTGACCTAGAGGCGTCTAACAAACATAATACAAATGCGAGAATGGATCTTAAACTCTGGAGGGACAATGGAGAAACTCTGGAGAGACGTTCCTCATTGCATAAATATCATCTAAATAGTTATAAATTTTTTTAAAAAATTAAAAAATAGATTAATATATATATATATATATATATATATATATTACTTTATAAATATACAAGTTTAAATTTAACCCTATAAATTATAACAAAACTAACAAATTAAATTCTGAGCAGTACTTCCTCGGTTCAAGAAAAGACAATTTTTGAGTATGAATCTTACACATAGCCTATGTCTATATTCATACCAGTTTTATTTAGATTCATACCTAAAAGTTGTCTTTTTTTAGACAGATGGAGTATATGTATTTTTCTGTTGCAATTTATAGAAGTCCAATATATCATAATTAATTTTTTAAAATTTTTTATAACTATTTAGATAACATGCAAACAATAAGCGGACTGTCCCTCTCGAGTTTAAAATTGTTCCCTACAGAAGCTTGTTACAACTTACAACTGGCTCGCAATCCAGACACAGGGTTAGGAAAGAAAGCGAGCCATTCCCGTGCGTACTGCGACGGTACTTAATTCTGACGTTGATTTGCCTTCTGTTCCCGCACAAATCATGCAATCAGGAATCATGATCCACATGTCCGGAATCTGCTTCTTCTGGAAAGTGTGGACGATCCATCGCGATGAAAGCCTGCTTCTCGGATGATTCCCTCCTCATTTTCATGTCAAACGGCTGCTCCCGGTCATAATACAGCTAGCATGGTCTAAATTCTAAAATGGCCGCCCTGCCTGCCTATGTGAGCGCATTAAAAGGAGGAGTTAATATATGGACATGGGCACAGGCATGCTACAGTTGCTTAACCAGCGACTACGCGATCAACTTGGATACATAAACCGTCAGGTTTACCAAGGTCAAAACAGCTAACAGCCTCATTAAGACGAAAGAGACTGTACTAACCACTAAAGGCTTGCGTGATTCACTGATTCGTGCACTATCTCTCGTCGGGATTAAAGCTCTATGAAGCAATGATCGGCTAAAGCATAGCATCAGATGCTTGGTAGGTAGCCATCGAGAAAGCTAACCTTTCTAGATGGAGGCAAGCAGGAACACTGTGCACAGCACAGAGCACAGTGAGTTGTTCCTTCTTTTGTCCTAGCTTGTTTTGCCGGAGTCACCGAGTCACCCGTGCCGTGCGTATGCTCGGAGGCAGCCATTCTAGACCAGACAACCGCAAGAACTCGGCAGAACCGACGACGACAAGTGAGCCGGCGAGGCGCCAGGCGCATCCATCCACCAGGCTGCTGTGCCACGTCGGGCCGGCAGAAATCAATGGCGCGTGGCCCCAGAAAATTTTGCACCTGCCGAAGCAGGGGCAGGAACGTGCACCCTGTCCCGCGTGTCAGCGTCGGCGCCGGCGGTCAACACCATGTGCTCTCCCTCTCCATCCGCCGAAGATGCAGGACGCTTCCGGCAAAGTTAATTTTGCCACCAAACGAACGCATTTTTTTGGTGCTAAGTGGTGATCGAGGCATGGAGCATGGAGCAGGATGGGTAGGTCAAGGTTGGTACCTGGACGCTGCAGAAGCGGGGGTGGCGGACGAGGGTGGCCTCCAGCCCGGCGCGTGCCGCCGCGACGTCCACGCGGGAGCCGAGCCCGATCACGGCCACGATGTAGCAGTTGAAGTGCGTCTCCCGGAACAGCCGAGCCGCCGGGCTCATCGGCACTGCCGCCTCCACGTCCGTCTCCGTCTCCGCCTCCGCCGCCGCCTGGCCTCCCTCCGCCATCGCGCTCTCCTGCTCCTCCTGCCGCGCCTTGCTCTCCCTCTCCCTGCCGCTCCCGGTCGCGCCACGAGACGATGTCGTGTCTATCGAGAGCACCCGCCTCCGCAGCGAGGACGGGGTGGTCGTGGTGGTGGAGTGGGTGGAAGCACTCGAACTGGCTGGATCGGCCGTCGAGCGAGGATCCATCGGCGCGTGTACGGGCGGTGGCATGTGTGGACGCGGTCGGGGGCTTGACGGTGGTGACAGCGACGGCGGCGTTTGGGGGCTTGCGGACTCCGGCGTCCGGGAGGGGAGGACCGGGACGGGTTGCGTGCGGGCTCGCGAGATTTGCTGCGTCGTCGCTTTTGCTATTCTATATAGGCCACGCGAAGCGACGTGGCACGACCCAACCGCGCCTTCGGAGTTTGCAGTTTCGGCAGAGGAGGTTGGTGGTTGGGCTCGGCGTTTCGGGGAGGAGTCGTCCTGATTGGTCACGGAGCACGGAGGAGTTACGACGCAAGAGTCACGTGTACGGACTACGGAGGATTTGCTAGTGCTAGTGGAGCAGTAGCGTGATCAGCTGTCAAAGAAGGCGTAATTTAACTTGGAAAAATGAAAACAGATTTGATCTTTATAGAAAAGAGGTTTTGATTTGGTTCGATTTGATTTGACATGGAGGTGTTTCTTTTTTTTTTCTACCCAGTCGATCGAGGGATGGGCCCCATTCGATTTGGTGGTTCAGCCAATCAGCTCTGCTGCTGATCGCATTTATAGCCAGATAATTAGCAGAGTACTACCCTCCGCCCTAAATATAGCAAGTTTTAATATCACTATTAAAAAAATAGGTAAAAAAATTTATTTGTCTTCTTAGGATGAGTGAGGTGTGGCCTGGATTAGTCAGGTGAAGAGGTAGTATGTGTAGTTTAGTGGTAAATATTATCTTTTATCTATATTTTCTCTGTTTTTTAATAGATGCTGCCGGCGATTATTGAACTTATGTTTGACCATTTGTCTTATTTAAAAAATTATGTAATTATCATTTATTTTGTTATAACTTGTTTTTATCATTAGTGATACCTTAAGTATAAATTATATTTTTACATATTTACACAAAATTTTTAAATAAGACGAATGTTCAAATATATGTCTAAAATTCAACTGCGTCACCTATTAAAAAACGGAGATGTTACTGGTTGTTATATTTGGAACAAAATTTAAACTCTAAAAGTTGTTATATTTTGAGACATACGAAGTATTAACTATTAAAAAGTTAAAAAATAAATTTAAAAACATTATAAAAAATTTCTATATATAAAACTTTTTTTTTAAAATTCTCATAGTTTAGCATGTCTGGGACAGTCCAACAGTGGTAGCGGTACTTAGTACTTTAGGCTGCGTTCGAAACTACGTGTCGGATGAGCTTATTCGCGGTGCATAAAACGAGACAAGTTATTAATGCATGATTAATTAAGTATTAATTATTACAAACGTGAAAAATAGATTTATTTGATTTTTAAAGCAACTTCTATATAAATTTTTTTTTACAAAACGCATCATTTAGCATTTTGCAAAATGTGCTAATGGAAATAGGGAGTAGCCTAGGAACTCAGCCTTATAACAGACTCGCGCGGGAACCCGTTTTAGTTGTTAATCGAGACCTAGTCGTGTACACTGGGCCTAATACGGAGTCAAAAGTGTTCTATTATCCAGGAACTAAAGACGGCCTGTCTCTGAGTTGTGGCCCAGGCTGGGGCAGCTCTTACGGGCCGAACTGATGCAATCATCCAACTAGGCCGAACTGAGTTGGTCCAGCACGCTACACTAAAATACGCGACGTAGAGCTACAGACAGAGGCGCGCCGCAACGTGCTGTCTAGCTCCAAATCTCACCGTAAATGCTGAGGCTCACTTGGCACGTGACCAGAGTAACCAAGCGGTGTACCGGTGGCTGTAGCAGCAAACGGCTAGAACGAACCAAGTCGGGTTTCAAATTTGAAACGTGAGGTGCGCGGGCCCCACACAGCGTCGACGGTGAGGTGACCGCCCACCTGCGGCCCCGGGCGCCGGCAGTCCGGCAGACGGTCCAGATCGGCCGGTGGGTCCTCGGCCTTGGGGGAATACACGCGCTCCAATAGCCATTCCTTTGCCCCCAAAAAGGAGCGAAATACTCCTACTCCTCCTGCCACCGCCGTTTGAGCCCACCGACTATGGTAGCTAGCTCGCCGTTCGCCGGATGGTCTGGTCCCTGCCCGTTAGTTCTGGAGCTACGCTGCACATTGCCATCCTGTCCACCTCTCACAATTCGAAATCAAACCTGGGGTGGATGGAACATGTGATTTCGCAGTTACCCCCTTCGGATTTTGGTTATTATGAGAAAATCTGGAGGCAGGATTATCGCTAAAAATGTCCGCTGACCGAATACTATTCCCTAGCAGTTTCATCACTATTGTGGTTATTACTCTACTCTCTCGGTAGCAGAAAAAACCAGTTTTTGGAATTGAACTTGGACAAACTGACTATGAACCTGGCCAAATGCTTGTCTAGGTTTATAGTTAGGAATTAATTTATTTTCGATGGAGGAAGTACAACCGACGAAACTGATAAAATTTAGATAAATTTTACAAAAACGAAGGCATACGCCATATTTTTGAATTAAAGCGCGCATGTATTTCAATTTTTTAGGACATTACACTCCAGTAAGCAAAGGGCCTGGGTGTAAGACTTGTACAAAAAGGTCATTCGAAATTACGCAACAGCCCTCCATCCACGCTCAAACTGGCTCGTTTCTTCCCCACGAAGCCTTTTCCAAAGTCCAAATCAACTATCCGCACACACACCCATCACCAGACCGTCGCGGCGCACCACCAAACATTCAGGCCGCGACGCGGCTCGGCAGTCGGCATCGCCACCACCCCATCTCTCCCCGCGTCTAGTCCTCTCCACCGCCTCGATCTCACCCCTCCACCGCCCCCCCTCGAGCGCGCGATCTCGGCCAGATCTCGCTGAATCGGCGCCGCCGCAGCGGCCATGGAGAACCTGATCTCGCTCGTCAACAAGCTGCAGCGGGCCTGCACCGCCCTCGGCGACCACGGCGAGGAGAGCGCCCTCCCCACCCTCTGGGACTCGCTGCCGGCCATCGCCGTCGTCGGAGGCCAGGTGCCCATCGTTTCCCTACCCGTTTTTTCTCGCTCGGATCTGGCCCTCGCGCCTCAGCTGCGCGATCTGGATCTCGCGAGTTGCTGGTAGAACTGATTGGATTAGTAGTCGATGCGGTTTAGCTACGATTGGATCTGCGATTACTGTGCTCGCTGGAAACTAGATTTGGACGCTTACATGCAATATATAAATTTTAGCAACTAAAGCTCGATGGAATTTTGTGTGGAGTTGCGTTGTTACATTTAGACATAACTCTGAACCAGAACGGGTGTGTTTCCGTAATTTGACGTTTGAACTTTCCTGATACGTTTGACAGAGTTCGGGTAAATCCTCGGTGTTGGAGAGCGTTGTCGGGAAGGATTTCCTACCAAGAGGCTCAGGTATGGCGGTTCCAATAGCAAGAGCTTGTATAATTCAGTGTTATTGCTTCTGTTTTATCTGACTTGGAATTTTTGAATTTGGTCCAGGCATTGTCACCCGTCGTCCCTTGGTGCTGCAGCTTCATAGGATCGATGGAGACAGGGAATATGCAGAGTTCATGCACCTTCCTAGGAAGAGATTCACCGATTTCTGTACTCCATCTGTCTCCCCCTTCATTTTTTGTCATATGATTCTGTAGTTAGAATTGAGAGACTGCATAATTATGGAGATCTTATATTACAATTGACCTAGACTGCCCATTTTGGATGATAGCCAAACATTTACTTTATGTTTCTGAGGCTCACTAAAACATGCTGTGCGATGACACAATTATTCATGCTGTTGTTGACATGTAACTTTTTTAATTTTCTGTAACCATGAGCTTACTCCGGCAGTTGTTGATGCAATGATCTTTCAAGTGCTACTGGTTTTGAGCTTGTTATCTACAAGTTATGTTTATCTGAATGATGCTTGGTTCATGATGATGGTTGTATTCTTGCAGCCCTTGTGAGGAAGGAGATAGCTGATGAAACTGACAGAGAAACTGGTCGTTCAAAGCAAATATCATCTGTCCCTATTCATTTAAGCATATATTCTCCATATGGTAAGATAACAGTAATACAGAATGTCAGTCTATGTTGCTTTAGCACAATTGAATTGTTTCACTTCGATTATTGTTTGCTGGGATTGATTGGTGGCTTAAACTAAGCTTTTCCCTTTGTCAGTCGCTTACTAACTAAGATCTCTGTAATTGATAAGACAACCATACCTTATTTATCTGTCATTGTGTGTGGTGCATGATTTATCTGATTTCAATAATTCTATTATCTATTTTTGTTTACTGTCTAATGTTTGCTCTTTTGCAGTTGTGAACCTGACTCTTATCGATCTTCCTGGGCTTACTAAAGTTGCTGTTGGTTAGTGTTATCCTATATTCTTTCGTTTGTTCTTTTTTAAGAGATCCATTTCCTAATTTGCTACTGGTTTTATGCTTTACAGAGGGTCAACCTGACAGTATTGTTCAGGACATTGAAAACATGGTTCGCTCGTTCATTGAAAAGGTATATATTTTTTTTCTGTAATCTGCTTGTATGTTGAACAATATTCATCCCTGTCATTGATTACTATGCTTGTTTTAATTTGGTACCATAGCATTGTGCACAAATATACAGTAATTTATTCAAGGCATTTTTTTTGACATGCTTTTCTTATCAGGCATCATGTTTGTAATTTTTGAGCTATGATTATCTTGTTATGCATCATGCCTGTAACTTTGCAAAACTTATACATACATATATCAATTCCTTTTGGTTTATTTCAGCCAAATTGTATCATTCTGGCTGTTTCTCCAGCCAATCAGGATCTTGCAACTTCTGATGCAATCAAGATTTCACGGGAAGTTGATCCCAAAGGTATGCCTTTATTGTAGCCATTTGGATGAAGGGTATATTGGTTAATTGCACGTACTGTTTTCATAGGGTATGAATATGCCAAATACTTATTATTCCGTGTGCTCTGCTTTCAATATATGTTGGCTAGCTTCATATTGTTGTTATTTTTAGTTAATTTGATATACTGATGATCTAATTTTCATTTACCTAGACCTTGTTGTCCATCTTTTTTAATGTACCCATATTATGCAGAATTGTTTTCTGTCTCTATACACATTTTCATTTGATCCCGTAGTAATTGCTTAAATGAGAAGGAAGGCCAACATAGTAATAGTGTGTTTTACATATACCATTGTGCTTTGTCTTTTTTATATACTGGACCTTGTCCATCTTATTTGAATGTAACCATATTATGCAGAATTGTTTTCTGTTTCTATACACATTTTCATCTGATCCTGTAGTAATTGCTTAAATGAGTAAGAAAGCCAATATAGTAATCGTGTGTTTTACATATCCCATTGTGCTTTGTCTTGTTTATATATATTATCAATTTAATTGTAATTCTACTATTACTGTTCAGGTGAAAGGACCTTTGGCGTTCTTACAAAAATCGATCTAATGGACAAGGGTACCGATGCTGTTGATGTAAGTTTTCCCAGCTAAAATTCAATTGCTAAAAACTATATTATTAAGACATTTTATTCCCTGAGATGTCAAATGAGGAGGTAGCTAACTAGCTAAAATAGTTCCTGTCAACATGGATTTTTGATCCTTTGGATTTTGAGTCCTTTTAATTCTCGTATGTTGAATCTTCTTGTGTTATATCTGTTGGAAGATGCACACTTTTCGCAATTGTAGATTGTATGTTAATTTTTTGAACTGTTTTTTTTTACCAAATTCAATTCTGCAGATATTGGAAGGAAGATCTTATCGGCTCCAACAACCATGGGTTGGTGTCGTCAATCGATCCCAGCAGGATATCAACAAGAATGTGGACATGATTGCTGCTAGGCGCAGAGAGCATGAGTATTTTTCAACTACACCAGAGTACAAGCACCTTGCTCATAGGATGGGATCAGAACATTTAGCAAAGATGCTCTCGAAGGTATGCCTTTTATTTCTAGTGTAGAATGTCTGTAAATTTATTTGATTCCTTGACTCTTAACCTTTTCGGTGTGTATTCAGCATTTGGAGTCTGTTATTAAATCAAGAATCCCGGGGCTCCAATCTCTTATAACGAAGACAATCGCTGAGCTGGAGACAGAACTTAATCGACTTGGGAAGCCTATTGCTACAGATGCTGGAGTAAGACTGGAGTTTTCATATTCTTTAATTAGATACTGGTTTATTGAGCTTAATTCTGCATGTGCTTTTGATGCTGCTCGGTGTTCATTTTCTGATTAGCTCAATATAGTTCCCATATTTTTGTGTATGTTCTTGATCATCGTGCTCATGGACATAATTGGTCATGCAGGGAAAGCTGTACACGATCATGGAAATATGCCGCATGTTTGATGGTATCTACAAAGAACATCTGGATGGAGTGTATGTATCAAACTTCATGTGTCTGTTGCTAATTGTTGTCTTAGAAGTTTTGTGATAGCTATGTGTGTGCCTTCTGGAATTACGAGTGATAATGTTTTATCTTCTTTGATCTGTATAAACCTTCAAAAATTAATACGATCCTAATCTAGTTGCTCTCGTTTGTTGTTATAGTTTTATGTGTTTACTCCAATGTAAAGCTTGTGGGCTGTTTTCGCCTTTTAGGTTCTTGGCAAAGTAACCTGTTAAATTATCTTGTATTTTTTAAACAAGAAACTTATGTTTCTGTTGAATGTAATAAGGTATTGAATAAGCTTTGCTTGGGCTTAGATGTGCTTAGTGTCTCCAGCTGCTTTCTTTCAGAAGAAAGGAATCATCTAAATTTAACCCTAAAACTTAATAGATGGTTACAAGAGAACCTTTAAAAATGTTCTTGCTAATAAAGGTCTGACATATTTTCTTGCTGCCAATGTATGTGATTTAACACAGTTTAACGTGCAGATAGATACATGTAATTCACAAAATCCTCCCTCATCTGCTTGTTCTTTTGTGAATCGAATGTTAGTTTTCCTCGTGCTTACCAACAAAAATTCTGATGTCCAGGCGTCCTGGTGGTGAGAAAATTTACCGTGTCTTCGACAATCAATTTCCTGTCGCTATCAAACGGTTGCAGTTTGATAAACAACTGGCAATGGAAAATGTGAGAAAGCTCATAATGGAGGCTGATGGATACCAACCTCATTTAATAGCTCCAGAGCAAGGATATCGGCGCCTCATAGAGTCTTGTCTTGTTAGTATCAGAGGTCCTGCTGAGGCAGCTGTGGACGCGGTATGTTATCTATTAATTCATTCTATTTTTTTCCTCTTAATAAAATAGCCTGAGGACTTCTAACTTTTCATGCCATATATTGTCGAAAAATGTGTACTACAACATCAAGGCCAGCTACACTAATTGTATGTTTGTCGTACTGACAGGTCCATGCGATACTCAAGGAATTAGTGCACAAGGCCATCAATGAAACACATGTAAGTCTTTGTACTGTTGCACGGTGTTTTTTCACTTTTACATTACTTCTAGTGGGGAATATGTGCAGATTGTACGTGAGGTACTAACTGATTGTATTAGGAGTCCAGGAGGGAGCACATTCTTCAGTTATAACTATGAAAATTTTAGCCTTTTGTTATCAATATTTTGTCTGTCCAATAAAATATGGACCTGGAAATTCTTTGAAACAGCATACTAGCTTGTAGGAAACAATGAACAGAAGATAAATGGAATTGACTTAAAAAAGAAAAGCAGCATGATAATTGATGCTCATGCTCGTAAAATTGTCATATACTACTTGTGTAACTGTGTAAGCATCTTAAAAAAATGTGATTTACTTATCTGCAGGAGCTGAAGCAGTTCCCCACTCTTCGCGTGGAAGTAGGCAATGCGGCTTTTGAGTCACTGGACAGAATGAGGGATGAAAGCAAGAAAAACACGTTAAAGCTAGTTGATATGGAATGCAGCTACTTAACTGTGGATTTCTTCAGGAAACTTCCTCAGGACGTTGAGAAGGGTGGAAATCCAAGCCACTCTATTTTTGATAGATACAATGATTCTTATCTTAGACGAATTGGTAAGTCATCGACCATGCTTTGTATTATTCAATGTTCTTTACTAGTATTACTGCTTTGCAACAATGACCATTTCTTGAAGGTTGAGAAGTGGTTTTATCATATTGTTGCAGCCTTATGCAATATTGCCCATTAGTTTAGTTTAACGTGGTGTATAAGCATCTAACAGGGCTTTGCATAGCTGCTTTTAACTTATTTTACTGTTACTTGCTGCTGAACCTCGCTGCACATCACATTCAACAGGAACAACTGTTCTGGCATATGTTAATATGGTATGTTCAACCTTGAGGAACTCCATCCCAAAATCTATTGTCTACTGTCAAGTCCGGGAGGCAAAGCGCTCACTGCTCGATCACTTCTTTACTGAATTGGGAGCAAGAGAGGTGAGATTCGTCATTCTTAGATCACATGATAGGTTTTTGTGTATTGGAAGTCTAATAAAATACCTTGACAGGTTTACATGATAGATATACTTGAGCGGATTTTACATTTTGTTTTGATGGAAGGCCATTTAAATCCTAAAGAAATTGCTTAACCTAATAATGCTGTGATTTTTATGCAGATCAAGCAACTTTCTAAGCTTCTTGATGAAGATCCAGCAGTCATGGAACGCAGGACTAACCTTGCGAAGAGGCTGGAGCTATATCGGAGTGCCCAAGCTGAAATCGATGCAGTTGCATGGTCGAAATAGTCCTGATCACCTACTTATGATGCTCGTGTTTCTCCTTTACTCCTTGTTGGTGATTCTCCCCCCTATCTTGGGGCATATATAGCTGAGTTCTCTCCGTTCTAGGTCATTCATAGATCAACGCAGCTGTGAGGTGTCATTTGGTTTGTGCTTTTGTTCCTTGTGCTTGAGGATCTAGGAGACACCGGGCTGCTGTACTTTTTGTATCACGACCAAGTTCATATATCGTGTTTAATTTTTGTCACAGCCCATTCTTTCGTTCCATTTACATATATCGTGTTCAATTTTTGTTACAGCCCATTCTTTCGTTCCCTTTATTTTCAGCTCGTTTAAGTTGTATTATTTGTATATGTTTTGTCTTTTAGTCCCTGTAGTTGTTTATGTGAGTTCTGACGTACAGTGGAAACTGAACAAAGTATAGGTGAAGATGAGAGTAGGTTTGAGCATAAAGTTCCACCAAATATAGATGCTGCCACCGGTGTGCGCGCTACCCCGACCAGCGTCATGGTTGGCGGCTGCTGCGAGCAACGCTCCGAAGCTGCTCTCGCATACACTTTGTTTCCAGTAATCGATAAACCTTGCGTAAGAGTTCAAATCGTACATAATCGAACTTTGGATACATTAGTCTCATGTGTCAAAGCTGGCGGGTTTCTTGCCAGATAAGTTGCGCCAAGTGGCACCACACGTTCACAGATAAATCCAAAATTATTTAAGAACAAATCTAGAAAAATCGTTGAGATGAAAAAAAGAAGTCTCGCTCTCCACCCAGTCGGTGCTGCCGTGCTCCCATTCACGCCTGCATCTGCCCCACCATGCTCGTGTCGACGCCATAGCCGCCATCGTACTAACAAACCAAAGCTCAAGCGGCCGCCAGGGATCTGGCAATGCCGAGCACTGGTGGTGCTGCATTAGACACCCCTTCGGACATCGCTGCCTCCAAATTGAGCGGATCACGACTCCTTCGTCCGAGATTAATACTAATAAAACTTTTGGTTAAAGGCTAATATTCATGTTTTTTTACCCAAAAGGCCAATACTCATGCATTTTGGGCTTGAAGTCTACTGAGTTATTTACCGAAGTCTTACATATGTGCGGGCTAAAGGATTGTAGAAATCTGGAACGAACTGGTCAAGGGCCGCAATTCTATCCAAAGATGGAATGACAAGTGCATTAAGAAGTCATTTAAGGGGTTGGACGGCTCATATTAGCAGATCTTATAAGGAAGAGAGAGTTAGCCTTCAAAATACTATTAATGAGTTGAATACTCTAGCTGAGGTACACAATCTAACTGATTCTAAGAGAGAGTAGCTTGCTCAATCTAGAGATCAGTTGGTGAAACTTCTTTATGAAGAAATAAAATGGTACCAAAGAGCAAAAGTGTATGATGTTCTCCTTAGTGATAATAAAACCAAGTATTATCACATGGTGGCCAATGAAAAATATATAAAAAAAAGCAGATCTTTGTCCTTGATCAAGATGAAGGAAAAATTGAGGGAAATGCACGACTTAAATCTCATATTACTAACTTTTACAAGAAATTGTTTGGACCTGTTGAGGGTAATACCCTAACTCTATATAAATCTAGAATTAAGGACATATCCCAAGTCATAGAAGCGGAAACTGAATTCCTTATGGCACCTTTTTTAAAAGAGGAGGTTCGAGCAACAGTATTCCAGATGGAACACAACAAGGCTCCTAGTTTAGATAGTTTCTTGATGGAGTTCTATAAAAAGTTCTAGGATATCATCAAGGTTGATTTGATGAATCTATTCAATGAACTCCATGCGGGTGACTTAACTTTGTTCAGCCTCAATTTTGGGGTAATTACATTCCTCCCGAAAGTTCAAGAGGCAAACCGAATACAACAGTACATGTCAATTTGTCTGTTTAATGTCAGCTTCAAAATTTTTACCAAGATTGGATCAAACAGAATCAACTCAGTGGCAAACCATGTTGAGCTCTTAACAAATAGCTTTTATGCGAGGACGCAACATCTTAAAAAAATTGAATTGGGGTGATTTTCAAAGTTGATTTTGAGAAAGACTATGACAAAATCAAGTGGCCTTACCGGTTGCAAACTCTATATATGACAGGTTTTTCACCTAAGTGGATATCTTGGGTAGAGTGCTTTATTTCCAGAGGAGTATAACAGTAAAGGTTAATGACGATGGTGGTTATTTCTTTTAGACTGGGGGGGAGGGAAGGCAAAGTTTACATGCTGCCTGTTTTTATCAATAGAGACAAAGATGATGGACAAATTCCAAGAGTTGCTCCGCATCTAGTTAATGGTGGTCTCTCTATCTTGCAATATGCCAACAATACAATACTCTTTATAAATCATAATAAGGAGAAAGCTCGTAACTTGAAGCTGTTACTTGCAAGTCAAAGCTTGTAACTTGAAACTATGAGAAACAAAAAGAGGTACGTGACATTTAAATTTGCGGTTAAAAGGGCTGGTTCTTCAGGACTATACTGTGAAGTGTTGATGGTGCTTACTTATATGGATAAAGCTAGCGAAGGTGATGGGTGGGCAAGAGAACCCAAAGTTAGTGGTAATCTTGAAGGGCTGGTCCCTTTGGCTAGAGATTGCAACCTCAAGCATCACGGCTCGCTGTTTTTCTTCGTTCAGAGTCTCCTCCTGCAGGATTTTAGGGTTCTCTATTTGATAGGTTATCAGCTTTGTATACAACTTCCTTGGACGGAATTCACCAATCCTGTCATCATAAAACCTGCTGCGTTTGTGGTTGTCAAGTGCAAAAGTCAATGTAGAGAAGCGTTCTCTATCCAAGGAAGTCAAGTGGTGCCCTAATACTGCAGCAGCCTCTTCATGTTCCTTGCTTTTTACCGAGAACACAGTGATGAATAGCTTTAGAGAACCACCCTTGTGAGATAGTCTTGTCTAGGTAGAGAAACTGCTCGGACCGCTTGAAGCTGAGACGCTAACGGAGTAAGCAATGACAGGCCCGCTCTCCCATGATAAACCAAGGAAAATATAGCCGCAAAGGTAGGTGCTCGTTGTCGAGCTTATGCCACACGTGTTCTTTGGTGTCGAATGCATATGTGCCGTTGCTTGGCGGATTGAGTGATACCAAAATGTAGCGCCCGACCAACACATAGGACCTGACGGTTATCATGGGTACACTCCATCAGAGTGAGCTTACTAGGGAAGTAGAGTGGATTCTGTAGGGGCTTCTAGGAGCACCCAACCAGGCTGAGGCTCCCATCCGCTCTCTGTGATCGCTGCATCTTTGAGATCGAGCACCCCGAACCAAGGCATGAAATTGGGGTTGTTGAGTAAGTGGGACAGCTAGTGAGGGCATAAGAGCATATCCAGGAGAGACCCTAAGATGTTTTCAAAAGTTAAATTTTAGAATTTAAGTTAAAAACAGGTGTGTAACATATGTCTAAATTTATCCCTAAAAATTTTCCGTCTACCGTAATCGCTTGATCCGTACATCTACCTCCCCACCGATCATAATTGATGACACGTTCGGCTAGGGGGGATCGATAAGATATTCTATTTCTCCACAGGCTGACGGTAAAGTTTTCTGTCGAGGGCACTATTGCTAGCGACAAGTTCTCTGGTGTTAGGGAGCGATGGCATCAATAATAATTCTCTCGATTGGTATTTGTACGGGAGACATAGTATCATCAAAAGAAAATGATCATAAGCAAACGTTGGGCCTATCTATCTTACGTGGCCAACAAACTAATATTTGATATTTATTTTTTAGTCTCTCTCGGATATGATACAACTTTTTGAGTCCAAAATTATTTAGAATAGTTCTAATCTAAAATTTTTAAAGATTAATTTTTAGGCCTCTGTTCTAGATGCTCTAAACTCGGTAAACGGCGGCCGCCCGGCCATAAAGCTTTGCGGCCACCAATTCTTGCCCGCTCAACACCCTGTCCTTGTTGGTGTCATAGATGACGGTGCCGCCTGGTTTGCCCCGACGCCGACGATCCACCGTGACTGCAAGGAGACGAAGGTCTTGCCGCCGACGTCGGTTCGCAGCTTAGCGACTCGGGTTTTCCCTGCTGCAGGCGCTCCCCGCGGCGAGGATGAGCCGTCGGAGTCGGAGTCGGAGGAGGCGACGCCCACCTTGTACAGGGGGTAGTAGGGTTTGGAAGCAAACCAGTCCCGACGGCATGCCGCAAGGTAAACCGACCGATCCCGGCCCTGGCTGCCGCCAATCCCCATCCCGGTCTGATCGGGGTCTTCATCAAGCTGCGGATCGCTAACGAATTGCTGTGGGTAGGTCTCGGCTCCTCCTTTAGCAAGCTTTGGATCTCAGTCGGAGCCCGGAGGAGGAGATTATCGGATGTCTCCGATGAGACGGCGGAGGAGGAGTAACGGTTTCGATGGACGGGGAAATTGCGGCGGTGACAATCAAAGGCCAGGGCTGCTCCTAATATGCCGGGCATCGGATGAAATGTGGGCTAAAGAAAGGCAAATAACCATATATGCCCATAAGCTATTGGGTTCAACTCATGCTTTATTTAGTCAAAGGCTAATACTTTGTATATTTGGGCTCAATCTTGGTACTAGTGAAATTTTAGGCCATAGGCTAATACTCATATGTTTTTCCCCAAATGCTAACATTCACACAATTTTAGGGCTCAAGTTCAATACTGATGTATTTTTGAGCCAAAGACTAATACTCATATGTAATTGGGTCAGAGGCTAATATCTATGTGTTTTTGGGCTCAAGGTTAACACATGAAATTTATGGCGCAAGGCTAATAGTCGTGTTTTTTACCCAATGTCGATACTCATGAAAACTTTTGATGAAGGCTAATATTCTTGTGTTTTTGGACCGAGGCTAATACTCATACGAGTTATTGAACCAAAGGTCAATACTCGTACTCATGCGTTAATGTGTCGAGGGCGGACCCAAGGACTTAGTGTTTTTAACCCAGCTGTCATACTCATAAAATTTTGGGCTAAAAGCTAGTCATGTGTTTTAGTACCGAAGGCTACTTGTAAAATTTTAGGCTGAAGGCAATATTTATATGTTTTTGGGCCGAAAGGCTAATATTCATGCTTTATTCGGCCAAAAGCTTCTGTGTATATGTAAATAGGCTAAAGGCAAGTTAGATCGAAGGCTTACATACATGTGCAAATGAGCCAAAGTCTCCATGATGAGAAAGTTCCTTATCTACCCCTTAAAATTTTCACTTAATTCCTTCTATGCCTCTGAGTTTTACCCAATCTCTTTTATGCCCATGAGTGTCTACATTTAACCCCTACACGTCCATTCCACCAGCTGAACCTTAAATTATCTCAAAATGACCATATTACCCCTAGTACATACATGAAAGCCTGAAAATTATTTTGTGTTCTTTCTTATGCAAATTACATCAGAATCTCAGGGAGCAAGTTAAGAGGTGTGACATTATTCTGATTCAATGTGGCTATACCTGCACCTAGTGTTTCATGCCTTTCCCTGGTAATACTTGTTCACCAGTCTTTCTGAATACTCCCCGAATGTAAGAGTGCCATTCGGTGGGATCAACTGCCAGAAGTTAAAACATAGACTAGTATATCAGAAAAAGGCACGCAGGAGCACTGAATGCAAGTTTCCGATTAGGAGAGAGAACAAACCTCTTGGTGATAAGGAATTTCACTTGGAAACTTGAGCTTCTCATCCCTACAAAATATTTTCGAATGAAAGGAAAATGTCAGCAAGATTTGAAATCCACATTAATCAGCGTGCCCAATGCGTAACAGCAAGCATATTCACTATTGAGTATTGACTGCATAAATTCTGTTGTTTGCACAACACAGCTTATTATTGAGCTGAATGAACAAACCCGCATAACACAGATAATGAAGAGGGAAAAACAGTACTCCATGTGAGCTAACATTATGTTTTGAAGTTGGTTGGGAGCTTTGGCAAGTGGCAAGTCACAAGTAGGAGATGGGGCAGGGAACTCAAAGTTCTCCATGTGAGATAATATGTGAACACTACAATTTGGTCAAGAAAACTGCACATACCAATCTGGTTGCATGAACATCGCGAAGGTCGAACGATCAACATTCGAGGCGTTTTCGCTGCTGGGGGCCTAGAGACAACAGTAAAAATATAAGTACTTCACAACTGCAGGAACTAGGAAGGCTAATTACCCAGTACACTACAAAACCAGGTGCAATTAGATGTTCCAATTAGGATGACTATTAATTTATAATACAATACCTTCACACAGTGTGGAGTTGCACATAAACGACCTCTTGATAGTATTTCAGTGGTTTCTCCAATTTGGTAAGCCAATTCATTCTCCTCAAATGTAACCTTACGGAGTAAAAATCCAATTAGTGCAGAGCACATAGCCCTCTCCTAGTATAATATGCTAATGCAGTTCACAGCAATTATTCAACTAACAATGATTAAACATTGTTTCAAATGTCTGGCTACATTTCCAGATCTGCAAGCACTGATACAATATATCAGTTTCAATGTAGTGATGACTGTGTACAACCTAAATTACAGAGCATCATCTTGATGATAATTCTATAGTGATTAACAGGAAATTACCTTAACAACTTTATCATCACGAGTCCTTATGTACAATCCAGCAGCACTATCAGGACAGAGGATCTCCATTGAATTTCTCGTAAACAAGGCACATGTAAGTCCTGCATGCAGCTTGCATGATCAGAATTCAAAACTTATAAATTAAAACAAATATTTTATAAAACACTAAAAAAAACTCGACCGGCAGGGAAAAAGACAGCCCCCACGGCATTTCAAGCTAAGAAGAAATCTCAGCCAACGCCGGCCGAGAAAGGCCACAAGCCCTGGCCCCTTGACATGCGGATCTGCCCCCCATGGTTCAGGCCTTAACCCGTGCTTTGAGGCCCCTGCCCCGTACACGAGGGCCCGCCTATCATAGGTCGTTTCTTAACACGTGTTTTTAACCAAGGGACCAGCGAAAGCATAGATAATAGTAGTATGAAACAAAACGGAGATCAGATTTATGATATATCAATATATGTATAATACAGTAAGGTTATAGGTTCAGAATTTCACCACATGCTCATTTGATCACAACTGACTTTCATGTTCAGGAGTTATCGCGCAACTTAAAATATTCAACCATAGGGATAGCATGTATTACCTGTTAAAGATCCATGGTCAGTATGCCATCCACACCACGATGAAACAGAACCACCTTCCTCCTGTTTACTGAAATAAGAGACATGCAAGCATCAATTCTTACAACTAAAAGGCTAGAACATCGAAAATCTTGGATCCAAAAAACATCTTGAATGTTACAACTGTAAGAAATGTTAGAAAGCTTTGATCCACATGGACAGCACATGTAAAATGCTTTATCATATGCGCAATGGTATTGCGTGTCATTGGTGTAATACTTGATAGGCACCATCTTGCTGTTTAGTGGAATCGCATGACATTGATCTTGTTTATGTACTCTTAAGTCTTAACTCCAAAATACATGAAGGTCATAAAGCAATTCACTACCTAGAGATGCAATTCATGCATGTCTTTTCTTGTCATAAATACTGTATATACATCATATGTACCTAAATTGCCGGGGGTAGTAATACAGAAGGCGGCCCTTGTGACACCTTGAGCTGGCAATTGTCTGTTCAAGGCTTTCACCATCATATGGTCCCACTCCTTGCTGCATTACTGACAAACAAACAGAAGTTAGTCCAATTCACTAATGCAATACCAAATTTAAAGACCAAAGTACAGAGTTGACAATTATAATCAATCCAAAGGTTAAATAATGGAGATGTGACTTAGCTGAACGGATGTGGTTTGTCCATGGACATTTTTAAAGGAAATATCAGGTAAGCCTATAGAGTTCTCTAGTACATACCATAGCGATCACAATGATGAGCCAACATCAAGCCAACTTCAAATATCAGCTTTCCAAGAGTTTTAAATGCTACAAATGAAAGAAATGTCGTAAAAATGGGCTGGATTCTAGTATGGAAACACAGAAAAAGTACTATAAAAACCAAAAACACTTAAAAATAGATTTCAGCGTGTAATGATCACGAGGCACTGACAATGAACATTAACCATTATCTTACATTTAGCACCTTGAGATACAAGACAGCCAATAAGGTAAATGGAGTACAGCCTCTGGTACATTTGTTCAATACAGATATCCTGATTTATAACATATAAACATGTGCTATGGCAAGTACTCGTATACAAACACCTGTAATGTGCCAACAAAATACATGACTATACACAGAAAATGTATGGAAGATCGAAGAGGAGGATACCAAATTACACCAGTTTAATGGCTAAAATAAGTAGGAATGGGTTATTAAAATTCTGATAAAAGGTAACAAATATGTATTGTTATACTGAGAAATAGCCCCCGAGTCTTGAATAAAAGGGCAATGAGGATATTATCTAATATATACAGTCTTTTTAAAAAAAACATACATACGGTTAGACAGTCATACCTATTTCAAGCTCAGGAAGATGACTGGTTGGCCATATATTTGGTTGGCAATATGACGGGTACCTGCTGGTTCAATATTACATTTAAAACACCTATAATGAGGGTCTTATTTGGTGTTTATGAGTAAATGATACAACTTTTTTGCAGTAGCAATACAACAGGATATTTTGAGTGATACAAATGATCGACCGTAGTAAGATAATTAAACTGTAATTAACTCAAATCATAATAAATTTGTTAGAGTTAGAACGATAAAAGTTGCCAAATTGTTCAGTTTTCTCCGGTACTAAATTCTAACAGTAAACTGAGTTGAATTATTTATGTATGAAAAAAACATACCTTCTCACAAGTACATCATCAGTGGTTGGAACATCCAAAATTGGGTTGGCATAAAAGGAGCCTTTAAATGTGTCTGCGTGATATTGATCTTTTCAATAAAGTGCAATATCTCACATATGGCAAGATGCATAATTAGATAAAGTGCAAAAGTGCTTACCGAGTTTCCCAGACTCAAGTTTCTCTTTCCCATGACTCCACCCAAAGTTAAACCTGCGAAGCAAGGAGAAATGCACATGGAGCAAACTCATCATTGCTGTGTACTCTAGAGTGTCAAATTGGATATAAGTTGAAGTACAACCTAGGTGTTGATCCTAACTAGGAGCTCCCAATTGGAGGATAATAGACCACATCAAATTCGTGATTAAGAACATAACCAAATGGCACCGCCATGCAATTCTGTAACTACCTGCTGTCTGGATCTTCAAGTTCTTTCTTCACATCTTCAGGAAGGTTTGCAACCCTAAAAAAGGCAGGCAACAAGAGATTTAACTACAAATATCATGCAAATGTTGAAACTGAAATGTGCCTCCCGTGAACAACACTCAAATGAGACAGGGAGAGACATAAGAGAAGAACATACTTTGGTGCGAGACGCAGCAACGTTTTCCTTAGCACGGCAAAACCAGGCACCTGCATGTACCAACGCAAAGAGAGGGCTACAATCAGTTCAGGAACTGTCTGACTAGGAATCCAGTAACACAGTGCGCATCAGTTTCAACGTCACACTCACGTCAGCAATGGAGATGATCCCGAGCCCGTTGGGCCCGAGGCCTTCCTCGATCTTCCCGCTCAGGTCAATATCCCTCTCCTGCAGCAGCAGAGAAAACGGCGTCGCAACTCGGAATCAGAGGAACCAAACTCCCACGAGAGAACAAAACGACGGAGCAGCAGGTTCCTCTCTTACCTTGAGGTCGGAGAAGGGGATGGATACCGTGCGGACGGACGGCGGCACCGGCGGCGTCTGCATGGCTGCGCGGAACCGCACCCGACGGGCCGAGAGCGCGAGGTGTCGTCGTCTTCCTCGGGCGGGTGGTGCCCAGCCTGGTTGCGTCCGCACGAGACGACCAATCTCCATCCGTTAAATCCCTCGTCGTCGTCTTCTCGGCGTTGGATTCGTCTGGGACTCGCCTTCTACGAGTACCTTTTTTTTTTTGACGGCCGACAACCAGCGGGGTGAAAGCGACGACAGCGCTCGCAGGTGGAGGGCTCACGCATCCGCGGTGGTGGTGGCGTAGCGGTAGCACCGGCGCGCGGCTAGCGGCACGGCTGCTCCGGCATTTCGCCGAGCGGCCTTGGGGGAAAACCGATTGATCTCGCGTGGTTTTCTGTAGATCGATCTCGCCGCGCGGCGCGGGCAGAGCTCCGTCGCAGCGGTCGAAAGTAATTGGACTGATGGCGATCGCAGCGCTGCGTCACGAGTCTAAAGTCGATTCCCGTGTTTGATTAGCGTCTTCAATTTGCGAATTTAAGTTCCATATGTAACAAACCTGACTACTTAACTGCCTGTCAACTGCAACTCTTCTTGTTTCAAGTAGTTTAAAAGCCTGATTGCTTAAGTGATATGTAACGAACCTCAAACCTGACTACTTCAGTGCCTGTGAACTGCAACTCTTCTTGTTAAGTAGTTTAAAAGCCTGATTACTTAAGTGATCTGTAACGAACCTCAAACTTGACTGCTTCAGTGCCTGTGAACTGCAACTCTTCTTGTTTCAAGTAGTTTAAAAGCCTGATTACTTAAGTGATCTGTAACGAACCTCAAACCTGACTACTTAAGTGCCTGTGAACTTCAAGTTTTCTTGTTTCAAGTAGTTTAAAAGCCTGACTACCTAAGTGCCTGTGGCCTGCAACTTGTTTCAAGTAGATTAATTTCCAGGATTGACTGGGAAGTCGCATAGAATTATTGGCACACTAACATGCAGTTCGCTTGACGCACGACACAGAAGTCCAGTACAAAGTGATCCGGTCAAATGGCCGAGTTCTCAGTTTGCACGCAAGGCATTGACAAAATCGAAGAAGCCACAAGAACCAACACTATAGCGAAAAACGCAGTAAAACCCTAGCAGTTGAATACTCACTAGCCTGAAATCCTGTACGTCAACAGATGTAACACAGAGATTTGAACGACAGTAGTGGTCCTTGGAGACGACCATGGTCAGCTTTTGAGGTTCCGATTGACACTCATAATATTCAGACAATTAACACTGCATGGAATTTCATTTCAAGGCAAATGAGTGATTGGCATGCGTTGTACAAGATGCAACCAAGAGTCTGTGCAGTAAAAAGATGATAAACTCCTCGAAATCGCTTAAAACTTCTCTGGCTACTAGTTAACCCTGAGACCAGCTGGTAAGAAACATCCACAATGCCAACTATCAGTTTTGCAGAATAGGCAAGATACCTGTTTCAGTTAAAAATAGAATTTCTTGTTAGTTTCTAAATTTTGAACTGTTGTTATATGCAAATGAGAGAACTGCACAAAGAAAAAATTGTGATATCTTGGAACAACAATATACCAGAAAATACATCAACCAAATGAGTGCATTGTGCACTGAAGACACAAGGTCACAAATATATGAAGAAATCAGAAACCAGCACTGGTCCCAGTTTCATTCTGAAGGGAGCCAAAAATTTGACCAGATAAAACAAATTCGCCAATCATTAGTCACCTAAGAGTCACCAATTCCTACATATTCCTACATATCTGGATTCAAGGGATTTTGATCCATCATCAGGAAAAATTTCCCAGGAGTAAAAACCAATCTTGCAAACACACCTAGATATTGTTTGGAAGCCTGAAATCCGTCCAAGATCCCAGCCCAATTCCTGCCAAACCAATTCCTTTAAGTCAGGATTGGGCTGCGATCCCAGCCTGGAGCCCTGGACTGGGATTCCTAAACAAGGGCAAAGTATGAAGGATAGATCAGCTAAACCGCAAAGCATTAGTGTACAACATGAGTATACAACCCTCAAGCTCACTACTTGTCACTCGGACACGCTTCAATACTAGTGAACAGTACAACACTGATGATGTTGGATGAACAGATATTGAGGTCATTGGAGGCAAGGCTGTGAGAAACAGGTTGATGAGAGACTCGTCAACCAAAGCACAGCCTAGTACTATGAGACCACTGCATTTTATCTAGGGCCCCAACTTCCGAGCACCCCACAGAGAACCTGCAGGTATTTCGAAGCTAGCAGAAGAGCTTCCCCCATAGGCATGGAGCCCTTGAACACTAACACGACAATCACTCGCATCAGAACCTAACAATGTATCATTCCATCGAATTAGGCAACAACTGTTACAACTACAGAATTCAGAGACAATTGCACAAGATTCTGACTAACCCCACGAGCTCAATAATTCAATGAAGTAAACAACATGACCAAGAGCAAACAGACAATACATCACACATTGTGAAAGCTCAAAACTACTGAAACTGAGTACAGCGTTCTACCTTAGATGCTGCTGGGGTACATGAAGACGCGGGCCTTCTTACCCTGCACCGCCAAAACAACCCAATAAAACATCAGAAATGGACAACGAAACTACATACGACTAGAATAAAACAGGAGCGGCGCAATGGAATGGATCAATCGATGGCGCGACGCCAGTGGGAGCGAGATTTACCATGGAGGTGGGCGGGAGGTTGGACCGGAACTTGGCGCGGACGACGCCGGAGTTGCCGTGGGGGCGGGTGACCTTGCCCCAGATGGAGCGGATGGTGGTGCCGCTGCTCTTCGTCTTGGCCTTGTAGACGTACGCGATGCGCTTGCCGGCGTACCACCCTACCTCCTCCTTGCTGTTCACCCCCTCGATCTGCAGCAGCGACGTGTTCTCGTACTGGTTCGACTTCGACCTACGCGAGCAAAGCAAAAACTCAACCTCACGTCACGGCGACGGCGCAGATGGAGGATCCAGAGACGCCATCAAAGGGAGCGGCGGTCACCTCTTGTAGCCGAGGATGGTGCCGCGGACGTACAGCCTCACGCGCTGGCCTTGCCTTCCCTTCATCGCCGCCGGCCGCCGAGGAGGGTGGAGATGGAGATGGCGGCGGCGCGAAGCGGGGGAGGAGGGAGGTGACGGCGCAGGGGAATGAGCTGAGCCCTAGGGCATGTGGAGATTAAAAAGTTTCTTGTGGTAGATTGGACGGTCGAGATTATATCCAGCTGGATGGCGGATGTGCATCCAGATCCCCGTAGTCCAAAGGTTTTAGGCTCAGCAGCACTAAAACCGAATATATGGCATGTGACTTCGGCACTGCTAGACATGAGGAGAGGGGTGTTAGTTTGAATGGTCAAATAGTGCCCAAGAAGGATACCTTTCGATATTTGGGATCAATGCTACAGAGAGATGGGGATATCGATGAAGATGTTAGCCATAGAATCAAAGCGGGGTGGATGAAGTGGCGTCAATCATCAGGTATTCTCTGTGACAAGAGGGTACCACAGAAGCTAAAAGGCAAGTTCTATAGAACAGCAATTAGACCGGCAATGTTGTATGGTGCAGAATGTTGGCCTACAAAAAGACGGCATGTTCAGCAGTTAAGTGTTGCGGAAATGCGTATGCTGCGTTGGATTTGTGGTCATACAAGAATGGATCGAGTCCGGAACGATGATATACGTGATAGGCTAGGGGTAGCACCAATTGAAGAGAAGCTTGTCCAACACCGGTTGAGATGGTTTGGACATGTCCAGCGGAGACCTCCAGAGGCACCAGTGCATAGTGGAATCCTAAGGCGCGACAGTGATATTAGGAGAGGCAGGGGAAGGCCAAAATTGACATGGGAGGAGGCAATAAAAAGGGACTTGAAAGGATGGAATATACCCAAAGATTTATCTTTGAATAGGTGTGCTTGGAAAGCAGCCATTTATGTGCCTGAACCTTGATCTGCAGCTTCTATTGGGTTTCAACTCTAGCCTACCCCAACTTGCTTGGGATTGAAAGGCTTTGTTGTTGTTGTTGTTGTTGTATATATGGGCTTAACTAAACAGGCCAGTTCAACTTCGTAATGGGCCGACCACTTACAAATCCTCTGTTTATTCATATAGCGGAATAAGTCTAGTTAACCCTCCGAATTATTGGGTTTGGTCTATTTAACCCAATAAAGTATAAAATCAGGTATTCTATCTCTAAAGCATGAAAACTACTTCAAATAATGTCTAGAGTGGTTTTGTTGGTGGTTTTGATATGTAAACGATAACGTGATGACGGTATTGCTCACGTGACAGGTGATATTGCTTATATGACACACACATTAGTCCATTTGATCTAAGATAACCCAACTAGGGATGGCAAAATTTCTCGTGGAGCCGGATACCAGCAGGTACCCAATCCGTGGATAGTGGGTTTGGAGGACTAGTACCCTCCATGGATACTACGAGGCGGGTATCCGAGAAAATTTCGGGGTTGGTTTGGGGGCCAAATTGTACCCATGGATATCCACGAATACCCGAAGAAAGTCTGACATATGGGCCCTTATACTAGTATAAATTCTAACCTCTTTGCTTATAAAGGTTGGATACAGGCCGAAAAAGAATCTATGGTAAACATTTCAGTCTTGTAGTTCCTCTACTTTCAATTTTAGATAAGCACCTTAATTTTGATACTTTCATTTTCAGGATGATGATTCTGTTGTGACTGATGCTTAAGATGAGTCTGGATTGCTTGCAAATTGAGGCAAAGGTGCATGAGATGAAAAAAAGAAGTGACACTGCCTTTTTCTATAATGTAGTTTAGCTCTTCTTACTTTGTACCTCCTAAGTTTAAGACTATGTGCCAGTATGTATTAGTGATGTGTGCTGTGGTTGTCCAAGCTTTGAACTTCAAATTGTGATGTGCAGCATATGCTGCTAACGTTTGAATTTGTGTGTTGTTTAAGACTACGTATTTCTGCTGCAATTTGTTGATGGTGATGGTGTATTTATCTAAGATGGACTTCTTTCTTATTCTGTAATATGTCTCCACGGGTATCCAATGGATAACGGATATCCACGGGTTTCGGGCACAGGCCTTTTCGCCCCGCAATGTATTTCGAGGGCGGGTTTGGATAACAGCTGTGGGTTTTGGGCGCAGATTTGAAAGGGTAAAACCTGGAGGTATCCAACCTGTTGCCATCCCTAGACCCAACCAATCCATTCCTCTCACTGACCAACAAGTCCGAGAATTGCATATCAATATCAATGTGTTTCTTTTTTAAGCCGTTATGCTTGTTAAAAAAAACTTAATGCACTCCACTACTATGTCATTATCTACGTCATAGTCCACGTGGCCAAACCACTTATAAAATCAATCTAGGGGTTATTTGAATCGGTTTTGTAATGATCGCATTTTTATCTTTGTGCAAAACTATTTTAATAAAAAGCTAAATTCAAAAATTTGGCTCTTTACTCGGATTTGAATTTTTGTGCCATGTGTGATCTCGAGAAATTCTTAAAAATATTTAAAACAGCCCTAGAAGCCTCTGTAGAAGCCACCCAAATTTTTGCAAAATTTTTAAACCCCAATTGAATCAATTTCAAAAAAATCAAATCCTTCAAAATCCTTTCAAATCCATCCCTTGAAAAAGATTAAACCCTACTGTTCAACCGGGCCACCTCCTTCCTTTCTCAGCCTGGTACTATGCCTTCCTTGCGCGGCCTGCTCGGCCCACGCGGGCGCGCGCGTGGATATAATCCCGCGGGGCCCGCACGTCAGCCACCCTGACGCCACACGTCTCCTCGGCCGCCCGATGATTCCATGCGGACGGACGAGATCGACTCTGCTGCACGGTCCCGCTTGTCAGCCCGGCAACACGTCGTCGTCGTCTACCTCTCGACGCCCGCTCGCTATCTCTCTCTTCTCCCGAGCCCTCTCGACTCTTCTCTGCCCATACCGCCCTGCCTCGCCTCTTTTAAACCCCGGCCTTCATCGTCAACGCCGCTGTCCCATCCTCGCGTCACCGTCGGCGAGAAATCCGCGCCGTCGCCTCAATGAGCGCTGGAGTCAAAAGAGGAACATAGCCGCCGCAGCTTTTCCCACGCCGCCGAGCCTCGAAAGTCAGCAAGCACGCCCGGGTACCCCGTTCTATCGCATAGCCATCATCTCCTCTCCTCGTTTTTCCTCTCTGGAACCCGGATGACGCGCGCCACAGTGAGCGGCGCCATTGTTGCATCGCATCGCTGAGCTTGAGCTTATCTCCGTCCTGTTGCCACCGCCTCTGTCCGTTGTCCGCTAGCACCGGAGCTCCGCTATAAGTAGAGCAGCCCTCTCCTACCTCCAGTCGCCGAGAAAACAAGCCAACCAAGCTCGCCGTCAAGATTCTCTCTCCGCTGTGTTCTGACCGAGCTCCCACCACCGTTACAGACCCTCACCGACCAATCCACCGCCACTGCCGAGCTCCCCTAAGCACCATGAACCTCCTCCGCCCTCCCTCGCCGCCGATTAGCCCCTAAATCCAAAACCCCCAATCTCCACCGCCGTCGTCCGCCGTTGCCGCCGCTCTGCTCCTCGCCATAGACGAAGGTAAAGCCAAATTCACCCCTTCCCAGATCTTCCTCATGTAATGCTGAACCCAAACCAACCTATCCCGCGTCGTTCCACTGTTGGAATGGTTGCCGGCGACGACCTCTTCTCTCCGCCGCCGCCGACGGTTCTGTATCATCGTCGCCGACCATCTTCCGATGACCGCCGTGCCAATCCGAGCCGTTCAAAAGTTTCACCGTGGTCCCCGCATCCCGTAGCCGTAGGCCGCTTGCCGATTCTTGCCGCCGCCGGTGAGATCGCTCCGGCGGTCGCCGACCGTCGATTCCCGCCGTGGCCGTTTCGTCGGCCCTCTACCGACGTGGCCTCACCACGTGGGCGCCATGTGGCACCCCCGCCTCAGCGGGAGCCCACCACGTGCATATAGTACCCGATTCCTGGATCAGTAGTGGGATACACACATAGTCATCAGTGATACAAACTCAGAGCACACTGAATACATTAAATACATAACAGAGTACATATAATACATACTGGGAGGATACATAAAAAGGTTGCCATCCAGGACAGGCCCCAGATGGACAACGGCAAGAACAGGGTAAACTAGCGAGATACAGCACAGACAGGGCGGAAGCAGGGGAGAAAAACTACTAGGCGATGGAACACGATGATACCACAGGCTTGGTTGGGAGCTAGGCCCGAAACCTCAGAAGTCCTCGTAGTCGGCTTGGTCGTGGAAGAACTCAGCAGCAGTCGGGTCCTCGTCTTCTTCTCCAAAACCTAATATAATATATACATATATATGGACAAGGGTGAGTACTTTCGCACTCAGCAAGCCGGGGAAAGATGCCATGTCGGCTAGACAAAGAGGGCTAAGAGTCTTATTTGCGAAAACAGTCTTTAGAAATATTTTGCTTGTCAAATACTAGTGTGTCCAATTTTTAGTTGTCAGAAAGAGGCTCGCGCCTCGATCTATTCCACAAGTTGCTTTTCAACAACTCGCCACATATAATTACTGAATCATGTATTTCCATTTTCATCTTCCAGTGATTAGCCGAGTGACCACATAACTCGGCTGTCACCTGAGTGGCTTCGACCACTCCTTAGGTCTACTGTTTCTCCAAGTGGCTCCGACCACCTGTTGACCCTGAGACTCAGCTACAACCGGTTCTCAGCTAACTCTTTAGTAATTCCGGCTGCAACCGGTTACCAGCTCATTCGCTTCACTGGCTACAACCAATTAGCACAATTCCGCTGCCCTGGCTACAACCAGGTAGTCTGCTCTTTATTGTCTTCTGGCTACAACCCAAAGACTTTTCTCCTGTTAACTTTTCACACACTTGCTTATGGTGCTTCAACACCCTGGGTCACACAGTTCCGTTTCTGGCCACACAGGCCTTCCATTTGCCACTCGGCAAACTCTGGTCACGATTCCCTTCCTATCAATCAATTTCACAAATCACTGGCAACCAAAACTACTCTATGGGAATCATCTTACATTGCTCTTAACCGTGGGCATGGCTGTTCGAACAGTTCAGCTAAACTCTGCAGAGGGTGCACGCTTTACCCATATGACACGAAACTTACTCCGAGTACTGGCCGGTACCGGAAGTTCGTGACAAGGCCATTTCCAAAGCCAGTCTAGGGTTATTCAATGCTAGCAGAAGGATTCACACAGGATTAATGCTGCAGGTCGGCTCCAACCACGGTCAGCACCAGGGTTCACGAGCCACAACTCAGATGAGTCCACTCCAGTCGGCACCAGACTTCCCTAAATCTACAATTTACTCGGCCAGAGGCATCCCATACTACCCGTATGGTCGCACTGTAAAATGCTCGGATGCAAATTCCTCAAAAAACGGTCCTTACCGATAATACATAGCCAGGCTACACAGGCACTGTCTCTGTACATCAAGGTTTTCACAAACTTTCGTTTATTTCTCAAACACGCCAATACGCAAGGTACCGAGTTTTCAAACAGTTGAGCAAAAACCACTGTTTCCCAAGCAACAATACAATCACTGCAGGGCTAAGCCATTCTACTCGGCAATCGCACCCAAAGGGTATGATGCCAATGTGCCATTGTGGGGCTATCAAGGGAGAAATACATCAATATCCTATCAAAATAAGTGCGACTACTGGGTAGGTTTGTCGGTTGTGCTTGTAAACCGAGGCCGATCAATTTAAAGTATAGACTAAGCATGCATATTTTACAAACAACATAATTTGCACATATAGGAGACAATATGGTCAAAGGGGCTTGCCTTGTTCCTGCGGAAGATCTTCCTCGAAGAAGACGGCTTCTGGATCGTCCGCTGGTTTAGGATCTGAATACACAGAAGAGATAATTACTGATATGCTCAGAAGAGGTAAAACACTAGGAAAAGAACATCACGGTAGTCGGCTGCAGAAAGGTAGCAATCGGCTGAGGATGGATGGTAGTTGGATGAAGGTTTATCGCAGGCGGCTGACGTAAGCTTGCGGACTGGGCAACAAGGCTCACCGGTTAGGAACTCCAGATGGTAGACTAGCTCGGTTTTCTTTCCTCTTTTACTTCCTTCACTCCGCTCTTCTTCTTTCTTGCGTTCCAAACGGAAGAACACAGGGGCAATGTGACGAGAGGCGGCGATGGAGCTCGGGGGCTGGGGAGGAGGAAGATGATGGTTTAGCGGTGAAGCTAGTGATGGCGGTTTGGCAGAGACGGCTGGGTTGCAAAACAAGGGAAAGAAGAGGCATGGATGGCCTTTTATAGCCGGCGCGCGAGGCAAGATCAAGACGGCGCAGGGTGATAGATAGAGAAAAGGAGTCAAGATAAGCTGGCGAGGCTACAGCTAGCTGGCTGAGGAGACGCGACGTCAAGGCAGAGATTGACTTAGGGATTGGGCGTGGCCGGTGGAGTTGGTAGACACTGTAGTGGCGATGAGACACTCAGGTCGTGGCAAGGACGGGTTGGTGGGACTTGCAGACAGAGCCTCTGACTACTCATTGGTCCAAGCGGGTTCTTGCGGTGCGGTGGGTTATTGTCCGCTGGTCCGAACAGGGCTGCGGGCAGGTGAAAGTCGGGTTACGTCACCACTTCGGCAGTCGGGATGGCAAGATAGAACGGGTTAACAAGGTAGTCGGCGATTGCAAGGGCTTACTCGGCAGTAAAGATGATCGAGTGGACAAAGGGTAAAAGGGCAAGATTCAGGAACTGAGTAGGAATCTACTTGGCACAAGGGGAAAAGGCAGTCGGCTGGCCAGGGAGAGAAAAACTGAGGCACAGTTGAACAGGATAGGAGAGGAGTTAGAATTTAGAAAAACGAATTCCAACATGGAAAAGAAAAATGGGTCGTTACACTCCGCGTCAGCCGGTGTGGCCCGCTTCCTGACCCTGGCCCCACGTGCCGGCGTCTCTATCCCCTTCGGCCCATGGGCCCACACGCCAGCCTCTTCAACTCTCTCTCTCTGTTGCCCCGACCCCACCTATCAGCCCTTCTGGTTCCTCTCTCTTACTGTGCATCGGCCCCACATGTCAGCCGCAGCACTCCTCCCTCCCTCACTGTAGCACCAGGACCTACCTGTCAGTCTTAACTCTCTCTTTCTCTCTCTGACCCAGTGACCCCACCTGTCAGCCTCTGGTGCTATTTTCCTTTATTTCCTTTTTATTTCTTTCTTTCCTAAAATAGTTTAAATCCTTTTTATTTCCAGAAATTAACCCTAACTTTGAAAATTCATAACTTTTAAACCGTAGCTCTGTTTGAGCCCATTCAACTCTCAAAATTTTTCTAAAAATGAGATCTACACATTGGCACTATTAGTTGTATGAAATAGGTCCTGATTTTTGGTGTTTTTGTGTGTTTTCTTTTGCGACGCTTAGAGGCCGTTCCCGAGGAGTCGCCAGAAGAAGATTTTGTCGAAGACCCGCAGGACCTCGAGCAAGGCAAGTCACCCTTGACCATGTTGGACCCATAATTTAAAGTTATTTTACTTTCTAAAACTTGCATAATTAGGAACACGACTGTTTTTTTTCCCGTGGTTCGTAACCGAATCTGTTCGGCCTAACCTATTTGCTGCATTTATACCTGCCTTGACTAAATTGTTGCCCTGACCCTTGTAGCGCTGTCATCTTGATGTTTGTACTTGTGTACGGATGTCGATGACCCCTTTTACCTAAAATAAAACCTGACGATGGGAAAAAAAACTAGGGTTTTAAATAAAATGGTTTAAAATGTCCTCGACACCCTTGGTCGAGAGTTTGCGAAATAAAATGGTTTTACAAAGATTGGTCATGGGACGTCGCTGCCTGTGTGGCTTCGGCTCTACATGATTTTTTTTAAAGGACCGTTTTCTTGAGGAATTGCACTGAGCATACAACAGTGCGACCACACGGGTGGAATGGGACGTCCTTGGCCAAGTAATTAGTGTTTTCAGGATGGTTTTTGGTTGTTAATAAATATGGGAGCGGTTGGGTGCTGAGAGGGCGATATACCCCCGTCCTTGAGTACAGGAAGTGAGTTCCTGGTACTTGGTCGAGAGGACCCATTTATAGGGCAACGTGCTATCCTGAGAAGGCTTTGGAAAGGCCTTGTTGCGAACCTCCCCGCTTAGCCAGCACGGGAGTAAGCTCGCGTCGTGTGGGTAAAGCGTGCAATCTTTGCAAAGATCAAATGAACTGTTTGAACAGCCGCGCCCACGGTTACGGGCAATGTGAAGTGATTCCTCTAGCGTAGAATTTAATTTATAAATATCTGTGCAATTGTTTTGCAAGTTGGAAATTGTGACCAGAATCGGTCTGTGTGACTGATGGATGGCCTGTGTAGCCTGAAATGGGCCTATGTGACCCGGGGTGTCGGATGACACCGGAGTTGAGTGGTTTGAGTTAAATGACAAGTTTTGAGAAAAAGAGAATCCACCTAAATGGAGGTACCAGAGGAGGGTACGCTCCAAATCGGAATCTGTGACAAGTCTCTGACTTGTGGAATGGGTCGAGACGCGAGTCTCTTCCCGACTAACTAAATTGTGGTGAGTTGTTACAAAGAAACTCACGGAATGGATTGAAACGTGAGCTTCTTTTCGACAACTTAAATAGCACACCTAGAGCTTTAAAACCACAAAACTTTTGAAAATCACTTTGCGAAAATAACCCTAACCTTCCTTGCTAAGCCTTGCATGCCGCATATTTTCTGTGACTTGCTAAGTACCTTGTGTACTCACCCTTACTTATCTACTCTCAGAAGTCTATGAAGATGAAGACCTTACCCTCAGCCAGTTCTATCAGGATCAAGTCGAGTATGAGGAGTTCTAGGGTTTCGCTCTAGGTCCCCAAGCCGTTGCTTGTGGGTATAGGCCTACCCGTGTATTTCCGCTGTCTACTTTTGTAATGTATCGTTGCACGTCTCGAGTTCTATCCAAGGCTGTAACTTATGTAAGGACTATGTTTAATAAATAAAGCAGGTTTGGCTGTGATCCACCGATGTCCTGTATGTATTATTTGGTCTCTTGGGACTGGTACAGGTATTACAGGTAATAACGTTCCTCCTCTGCTGACTTGTACGGGTTAGCGGGAGAGGGGCGTTACAAGTTTGCATACTTTAGGGGATAGAATACCCGGTTTTATACTTCAGGGGGTTAAGTAGACCAACCTCAATACTTCTGGGGGTTAAGTAGACTAATTCCTTCAGACAGCTAACACTCTTTGATTATACCATATACATTTTATCTACAAAATATGAAAAAATGACATAATGTTCTGAAAATAAATAAACATATACTTACATTATCAAATAATATTAAATTATTTTTCATGAAAAATAATTTAAAAGTATAGTGGAATTTGATTATTGCGTGAGTTATTCGAAGATCGAGGGAGTATATACGTGAGACTATTCTTCAGTATGGATTTACACACTGCGTTTTGACGCATCTGTTCATTGTCTGGATGGTAGTGTGTTGACGTCGAAGTCGAACTCACCTGTGTGTTGACGAGACTTGCAGGCGTATGTCTCGGCAGATTGAGATGTTTGGTTTTCCTATGCTTTGATGGCGTAACTGTGATATCAATAATATTCAGACTCTGGGTGTAAAAATTAACAGGCAAATAAAACGTTGTGGACTAATTCTCCCTAGCTGACTTGGACAAAGATTAACTTCAATTCACAGGCAAATCATTTGCTCGCAATTTCTTCTCTACTTCTGTATTTTATTACAGTCATGACAATGACCAGATAGGGGATAGAAAACAGATTATCGTTCATGTTCAGACAAAGTTATTGGTGTGAACAGAATATACTAGTGCTTGTAAACAGACGCTAGTTAGTTATTATCACTCAATTAATACGTTTTTCATACAGCTGGTGTCGGTGTTACGAGACTAACTACTGTGAACTTTTTTCTCAACGCTTACGTATGTGAGGATAACAATATATAAATATCTAATGGTAATCACAGGCCTCTCAGATAGAACAAAGATAACTGAAGCTTGAACTGGTCATGCATGGCTAGCTACCTGTGTTCGAAGCCTGAAACTATCATGGATGTAGAAGATACTGCCCAGCTTGCCCATGATAGAGGCATGAAGTTATCTGCTTCCAACGAAGAGGTCAATATTGCCTACTAGTGCACTATGCCAACATGAGCTTTGGAGCCTAGTGTCCATCAGTTGCTTCACCCATACATGGCAATGACGAAGGTAGCACTGTTTTACTGATAAGTGATAGATAGCTGTGTAACGTCTCACCTTGATCGACAGCACACAAGTAATTGCTCCATTGTCTAAATCTTGCCAACTCTGACCAACCACAACAATATGTCAATATCTAGGATCAGTTTGGGAGAAGGAAGGTAGTAGGCAGCAACAACCAGATAAGGCGATCGAATTTCTCATTCAATTCAGAAAGTTTTTTAGAGAATTCAGAAAAAGTTCCTATGGTAAAACTGCAACATATGAATCAGTCTCCTCTCGCATGGCTAGATAGCCTGACAAGAAATAAAAATATGTGCTTTACCGAGCAAGCATGCATGTTATAAAACAATAAGGATTATTAATTTACACATGGATATAAACATGTATATCATGTTCATCATAAGCTGTCAAGTTGACACCTCTCTGCGTACACTTTTCAGTACTGCACCATGGCGGAGGCACGGAGCTCATCTTCCCAAGAAAGCCAAGAGGAAGAGGAAAAAGAAAAGAAATCACCAATTCACCATGTCGCTGACATGCTAATTTCTAGCTAATTAATAACCTAATATACTTGAGCTATATAATTCTAGCAGTGCTCCAAAAATGTGTACAGCTACTGTGCATGCAGATTGCAGTTGCAGATCGAGCAGCGCAGAGCTAGGTAACTAGTTCTCCGGTATGCTCGCAAGCCGCGGCGCCCACGCGTCCCGGCACGGGCTCATCATGACGCCGCCGGCGCTGCCGTTGCCGTGGCCGCCGCCGAGGCCGGTGTTGAGCTCCACCATCCTGGCCTTCCTCTCGAGGGCGCACCGCTCCTCCAGCCTGGCCATCAGCTCCGCCGCGTCCTTCCTCTTCATCACCACCTTCACCCGCATGCCGTCGACGGATGGCTCCACGCGGCACCCGGGCCACGCCATCTTCATCTCCTCCTCCTCCTCCGGCGTCGTGTCCAGCACCGGAACTACCACGTGCCTCGACGACGCTGCCTTGGCCTTGCTCCTGCCGCCGGCGGTTGGCTTCTTCCTCCTCTTCTTGATTCCGGAGGTGGCCACCGCCGTGGCCTCCTGGCACTGGCATGGCAGCCGCAGGCTGTTGCCCATGCTCTAGGATCTAGCTAGAGTACTAGTAGATGCTTCTCTGTTAGTCAACTAGCTAGCTAGTTGTGAATCAATGGCGATGTGTGTGCTTTGAGTGGCACTTGGTCGGGAAAGTGTGCGTTATATAATGGTGAAGAGAGGAGCTTGACTTGTTCAGAGGTAGAACAAGAGAGCGCACATGATGGGGGGTGTCAAGACTAAAATTATACTCCCTCCGTTGCTTTTATTTGACACCAGATACTACTCATATATGAAATTTAACCGTTTGTCTTTTTTTAAAAATATATCGTATTATGAAAGTACTTTGTATGCTAAATATAGCTATACTACTTGCATTCATCAAAATATGGTAATTAAAAAATTTTTATTGGTCAAACATAAATTACAGTGGTCAATAGTGTCGATTAAAAAGAAACGCATGGGAGTATGCATTCTTTTTCCTAAAAAGGAGTTCTTCTGAGGCCGGCTGGTGTGCTACATGCGTGTAACCTCGATCGATGGACCGGTCAAGTACGCTAATGACTGTTGACTTGCTTGTCCACGGTCTTCAACTTTGCAATCATAAAAATGCCTTCCAAGTATATCCATAATATATGCTACAACGAGTATGTATATATGTAAGTATATGACCATTGACTGTACAACGGTATAATTTTGGAATTAAGTCTCATTCTTGTTTAAAAGAAGCTCTTTTTAGAGAAAGTCCCATAAAATGGTTTAGATTTAACAGGTATAATACATCTGAAAATTGAAGCGCTATCATAAAAATGGTGTCAATCTTGTTACCTGTTCTATATATTTCTTTGTGTTCCATCGCTCAGTTTTGAATTATTAATAGTCGTCGTGCACGCAGTCAATAATGGACTGTACTGTTTTCATTACGGCATTGCCAGTTTAGAAAAATGCAGTGCACTTGTAAGGAAAAAAAATGCTGTAGAAATGAAAATTATTAGACGCTAGAACAAGGCATATCAAATATGATTTCCTTTGCATCAAGCGTCGTCACTAAGATCTTCTAGACTAATAGCGCATGACTTTGCTCCAATTATACAAAGCATAAAACAGTTAAAAACATCCCAACATGCCACACGAGGATTGAGTTTCCTGTTATCAAAAGAAAGGAATTTCCGCACAACAGAAACTGAAACTAGCAGTCACACAGAGCATATGCTTTTGTTTAAGAAAAAGTTTAACAAACTGAAGATTTTTGCCAACAGATTCGTGTCCCAGTCTATGCCAACACTTGAAAAACACTTATAAATCATGCAAAACAGCACAGTGGCAGGTTTGTGGATGAAAGAGGGACATGATGATTTATTATGTACTTATACATGAATAAATGTTTTAACAAAATTTTCCTTATATTTATTTACCAAAAACTATACATTGCTCTTATAATTACAGAATTTGCATCTCTTCACAAGAAGAAACAGGGGAAAAAAAATATGCGCCCACAAAATTTCCCTTTTATCATACTTATATGAACAAAAGGACCCTCTTTTCTTGTAAATTATATAGGAGCCCTTTATTTTTCCCTTTTAATAGCTAAAAATGCATGTCTCTACTATCTTTGCATCATCATTGCTGTACCAAAGTTGCAGAAATGTTTTCTTTGTCTACGCAACTACGGGTTGGACCAGAACTTCACTTGACACGGCAATGTCTTCTGTGCCATTGATTTCACTTTCATCCCTTGACAGGTACTTGTCTACGGCTGCTGCAGCTTGCCGTCCCTCTGTGATGGCCCAAACAACAAGTGATTGCCCACGTCTGCAGTCTCCAGCAGCAAACACACCTTCCACATTAGTCGCAAAATTTCCAAATTGAGCTTTGAAGTTTGACCTCATGTCTTGTTCTAGACCCAGCTGCTTAGCAACAGTCTGTACAAGGATAGGCAGTTAGGCACTATATGTTGTTTGATTCAAAAACAGATATATCTAAACAGATAGTAGCTCTATGTACGCTTGCATAAATCATAATGCTATTCTTCTGTAAAGAGAAAAGGAGGAAAAACTAACCGCTTCAGGACCCAGGAATCCCATAGCTAAGAGGACAAGATCAGCCTCAATAATTTCTTCTGATCCTTCAACTTCCTTCAATTGGAACCTTTCGTTCACTTTTCCCCATTCAACACGTATTACCTGAAGTGCCTTCACTTTTCCATTCTCATCTCCGATAAACTGCTTCGTGAGGACTTTGTAACTTCTTGGATCTTTTCCAAACTTGCTAGCCGCTTCCTGGTGCCCATAATCAACACGGAAGATCCTGGGCCACTGAAGGCAATAATAGAATCGCAGCACAGTAATGTTAGTGGACGTTCAGGCAATGATAATGGCGCAATGCTTACGTACTACACATGCCTGATGTCGTTTTTTATGATGAGGGAACTAACCTGGGGCCAGGGGTTGTCAGGTGTCCTCTTTCTTGGTGGTTCGGGCATAAGTTCAAGATTTACAAGGTTGCTGCAACCATGCCTGATGGATGTCCCGATGCAATCAGTACCTGTGTCTCCACCACCAATAACAACCACCTTTCTCCCTTTGGCTGATATGTAGTTACCATCCCCCAAGTTGCTGTCAAGCAAACTTTTGGTATTGGCATGAAGGAATTCCATAGCAAAATGGATGCCTGACAACTCACGTCCAGGAATGGAGAGATCTCTGCTTAAGGATAATGCTCTAAACATTAGCCAAGTTGCAAAGGAATGAATGATAAAACTCTGTAGCGACTTTAAAAACTGGTGCCATGCAAGATGTAAACTAATGTGAACTACAAAACACCCTTTTTTTTTAAGTTTTTGTGTTAACTCACCTCGGTTTTGTAGCTCCACAGGCCAAAATAATGGCATCATTCTCAGAGCGGAGCTTTTCAACGGAGTACAAAGGATCACTCCCAACATGGGCATTCACAACAAATTTAATCCCCTCCTTAGCCATCAAATCGACACGTCGCTGAACAATGCCTTCTTTGTCTGCCTTCATATTTGGAACCCCATACATCATCAGTCCTCCAATACGGTCAGCACGTTCGAACACTGTCACAAAATGGCCCATTTTGTTGAGTTGATCTGCGGCAGCTAGACCAGCTGGGCCACTGCCAACAATAGCAACTTTCTTTCTGCAAAAAATTAAGTAGCTTAGATGCAGCTATTGTTACATGTTTCAACTCATATAAGAAAGTAAGTAAAAAGTTGCAACAAAAACACACCCTGTTCTCTGTAGTGGAGGCCGTGGTACCATCCATCCCTCTTTAAATCCTCTGTCTATGATGGCACACTCTATGCTCTTTATGGATACTGGATTGTCTATAATGCCAAGTACACAAGAACCCTCACAAGGAGCAGGACAAACTCGTCCAGTAAACTCAGGGAAATTGTTTGTCTCAAGTAGGCGATCCAAGGCTTCGCGCCATCTGTTTTGATGAACCAATTCATTGAATTCGGGGATCTTATTTCCAAGAGGACAACCAGCACCAGAACCCTCCTGCAAAGTTTGATATAATAAAATACAGAAACCATACCAAGAAATATAGACAATTATATATGGAAGAAGTTAAGAACATCGAGAAATCAAAAATCAAGGACATTCATATAAACATAATTGTATTTGATGCAAAAAAAAAACTGCCTAATACAACAGGGAAAAAATATCACCTGATGACAGAAAGGAGTGCCACAGTCCATGCACCGAGCGGATTGTGTCTTTAGTAGTGGCCCAGGAACCAATTCAATTGCAACTTCCTTCCAATCTTGTACACGCTCATTTGGATCCCTGTAAGAAGTCCCCTCTTGCTCATACGTTATGAAACCTCGGTACTTCATAGCATTTGAAACTTGTGATGGCCGGTTTGATGACTTTTCATTCTTGACTTTCTGCATAATACAAAGACTTGAAGTCAGACTAGAAAGCTTACATAATTGCAACGATAACTATTTTAAGGACATCATAAACTTCCAACGGTCAAGTTAAATAACACAGATAAAGAGAATGAGAAGGTATCCCACTTAAACCTTATCTACCTCTGTCTTTATTGAAATACCATTTGGAGGTTTAACTGCTTCAACTGGCTTCCTATCCACTTCTTCTCTAGCCTTTTGCTCTGCTTCTTTAGCAGCCTTCTCCGCTTTTAGCTTATCCAGAACCCGCTTGTAATCTCTTGGAAATACTTTTACAAATTTTGGAAGGAGGTTATCAAAATTAGAGAGTATATCTTTGGCCAAGTCACTTTCTGTGTGGAGTCTATGCTGCTGTATCATCATTATCAGTGTTATGATGTCATCCTCTTCAACTACATCATACAAGTCAACTAACTCATGATTGCAACGGCTACTGAACTTCCCATCCACATCATAAACATAAGCAATACCTCCACTCATGCCAGCTGCGAAGTTCCTACCAGTTTTTCCGAGAATAACAGCTGTACCTCCTGTCATGTACTCGCATCCATGATCGCCGATCCCTTCAACTACTGCTTGAGCACCTGAATTGCGGACACAAAACCTTTCTGCCGCCATACCATTGAAAAATGCCTCTCCCTTTGTAGCACCATATAAAGCCACATTACCAATCACAATATTGTCCTGTGGATTAAATCGACTATTTCTTGGTGGATACACAACAATCTTTCCACCAGATAGTCCTTTACCAACATAATCATTGCTGTCCCCCTCAAGCTCAAGGGTAATCCCAGGACAGAGAAAAGCACCAAAACTTTGGCCAGCACTCCCATTCAGCTTAATATGGATGGTATCTGAAGGCAATCCATCAATGCGATACCGTTTTGTGACTTCATGACTGAGCATAGTACCAACAGCCCGGTTAATGTTCCGGACTGGAGTCTCAATGAAAACACGAACACCTTTTTGAAGGGAAACTCTTGAGGAGGCTATGAGTTTGTTATCTAATGCCATGTCGAGGCCATGATCTTGCTTCTCAACACAATATTGAACAGCCCCAGGGTTAATTTCAGCAGCTGGTTTCAGCAGCCGAGAGAGATCAATGTTTTGAAGTTTCTCATTGCCCTTCAGTACCTCAGGATCAACCTCAAGCATATCTGATCGCCCAACCATTTCATTAACAGTGCGGAAGCCAAGCTGTGTCATGATTTCTCGTACCTCCTCAGCGAGCATGAAGAAGTAGTTTATGACATGTTCTGGCTTCCCAGCAAACTTTGCACGGAGCACTGGATCTTGTGTAGCAATACCAGCAGGGCAAGTGTTGGTATGACACTTCCTCATCATAATGCAGCCAAGTGTGATTAATGGGGCTGTGCTGAATCCAAATTCCTCGGCTCCAAGTAAACAAGCAATGGCAACATCTCTACCAGTTTTCATCTGCCCATCTGTCTGAAGAACAGCTCGGCCACGGAGACCATTGGCCACCAGAGTCTGATGTGTTTCAGCTAATCCAAGCTCCCAAGGAAGTCCAGCATTTTTAATCCCTGTCCATCTGGAGGCTCCAGTGCCTCCATCATGTCCAGAGATCAGAACATGGTCTGCATGTCCTTTCACCACACCACTAGCGACAATTCCTACACCAGCCTCAGAGACTAGTTTGACACTGATTCTGGCTCCTGGGTTTGCATTCTACAATAGAAAGAAGCAACATAGCATAAACAAGCAAAATCTGTAAAGTGTGGCATGCATGGTTTCAATAAAAAAAGGTTCTTTGAAAATAAGGAAGTAAATGTGTAAGTAGCAAACTTGAGTCTTGCACTAAGTTATCAGCAACCGTCATGAGAATATGCCCTTCCCTTTTAAACAAAGGAGACTATACCTTAAGGTCATGGATAAGTTGTGCGAGATCCTCTATAGAGTATATATCGTGGTGAGGAGGTGGGCTGATGAGTCCTACACCAGCTGTAGAATTTCTAGTGACCGCAATGTCACCAATGACCTTGTGACCTGGTAGCTCACCACCTTCACCAGGTTTAGCACCCTGTACAGTTGAGAGAGACGAGACATAAATTTCTACTGCCTAATGAATAGCCTGACCAGTGGTCATCATGCACACATTGCAGGAAGACATGTACTTTGAGTCAAACACTGTAAAGGTACTAATACAGAAGTAACTCATTTAGTTTTACCAAGCACAAATCTGGTCAAATACCTGAGCCATTTTTATCTGCACCTCAACTGCATTAGTCAGATAATAGATGGAAACTCCAAATCTTCCACTGGCAACTTGCTTGATTGCACTTATTCTTGGATTCTTTGAACCATCGGGAAGAGGCTCCATACGACAAGGTTGTTCCCCTCCCTCACCTTTTTAGATGTGCATCCCAAGTAACATATAAAATGGAATCAGTTACCAAATTCACTAGTAAGTTGATATTCTTAACAAATAGCTGTGCACAAATAAGTTAAAAACAACATAAGATGCATAACTGCAGATAGGAAGTGCCATATTAGAGAAAAATAAGAATACAATGAACAAAAGTTGATAAAATACTGTATCTGCAGATAGGAAGTGCAATATTAGAGAAAAATAAGAATACAATGAAGCATTTCTGGGAGTTTTAACAGAAATTAAGGTTAAGGTGTGGAATGGCTGTGATCGATTGAGATGAGGAAGTAGGTAGAGAAATTAAATGAGAGATATTTGTTATTGGTTGAGATGAGGGAGTAGGTGGAGAAGTTGCTATATTTTGGGACAAAATTTGAACGCTATCAGTTGCTATATTTTGGGATGGAGGGATTATCACATTTCAGGCATATATAATCCATAATTCTAACTAAGCAATTTGAAGCAATTTTTGAATAACAATGTTAGAAGGATCTAAAAGAGCCAACTAGCTTTTAGAAGTTATTTTTTAGGTCAAGGTTATTGTAAGTTATCATGTGAAAAATCAAGGAAGCTTAAAACTATAGCAAGCAAACATGCAACACATAGCACACATGACATCTAGAAGTAACTGACCAGCAAAAGATCCTCCCATATATGGTAGGAGATACCTGTGTTAGATTTTCCTCCGATTGTGTTCATAGCCTCAGCTAGGGAAACATGAGCTTCCAAGGAAATGGATCCATAACTCATTGCTCCAGTACAGAACCGCTTCACTATCTCCTTTGCAGGTTCTACCTCGTCCAAGGAAATTTTGATCGGAATTTCCCTAAATTTCAGCATGCCACGTAGAGTGCATGCCTTATTCAGCTCGTGAATGCGCCTAGAATATTCTTTGTATGCTTCCCTGCTGTTAATTCGTGCCGCTTCTTGTAATTTTGCTATGGAAAAAGGATCGTTAAGGTGTACTTCTCCATTTTTCCTCCAGTGGTAATCCCCAGGGTTAGGAAGAGCATTTGCATCAGCACTTCCAGGTGGTAAAGTTCTTGATGGGAACGCAATCTCATGGAGACGAAGAGCATCTTGTGCAAGCATTTCAAAAGTTGCACCTTCAACTCTACTAGGAGTACCTTCAAAACACTTGCTGACCACTTCTGAAGCAAGACCAAGTGCCTCAAAAATCTGAGCGCCTTTATAAGATGCCAGAGTGGATATTCCCATCTTCGCGAGAACTTTCATCATTCCATAGTTTGAAGCATAAAAATATTTCTCAACAAGTTGTTCTTGTGTATAGGGTTTCCCATCACTATTAGGAGGAATCCTCCCATCAATTTGCAACCGCCATATCGCTTCTATGGCTAAATAAGGGCATATAGCGTCAGTGCCAAATCCAATAAGGGTAGAAAAATGGTGCACTTCACGAGGTTCAGCAGATTCAACTAACAACCCTATGCGTGTCCTCTCAAGATTCGAGACAAGGTGCTGATGAACAGCTCCAACTGCCAATAGGGAACTGGCAGCTACACGATCTGAAGAAAAACCTGTATGGAAACTTCTAGTTAAAGCAAAATGTTTCGATCCTCCAAATGCAACAGACATTGGGGCAAGATAATTTTGAGAATTAAAAACTGAAATGCAGAGCACATATCATTGTGACAAGCTTGTGAAAGCTAAACTCAGATACAAAAATGAATAGGATTAATCTTGATTTCAATGTGAATAGAGCTATGTTGACACTTTGATCCAAGAGGACCAAGGAAAACTAAGGTCGAGCTAACCTGAGATGAAACTAAGATGTTGACTGTTAACATGCCGTTATGAAAATTTACATTAGATATTTTGCTACACTTATGCATGATCTCTATAGAAAAAATCTTGATACCTCACATGCTACAGTAACACAATAGATCTCCAAGCACATTCAGCTCAAAGGTAGTCGTATTGATGAACATGGAGAATATCTAATTCATAATAACACTAAGGCGCATGAAACTATATCTAGATGACAAATTCATGGATCATGCAATTCATTCTAAGTGAGTCTGGTGTAACTGTAGTATATATAAATCTTACTGACCTCTATCAGAGAGAACTAGAATAGTGTAGCCCTCATGAATAGCTTCATGTGCTTGAGCGCAAATTTTATCCAAAGTCTGTTGTAAGCCTATCCTGCCATCCTTTTTAGGATAAGTTATGTCAAGCACCTTGCTGCGCCAACCCCGGTAGTTCATTTTTTTAATAGCCTCCATTTCATCTGTATTCAGTAAAGGACCCTTAAGCGTGAGGCGATGGCACTGTCGCTCTGTTGTTTCAGACAAGTCACCTTCTGGACCAATCATGCACTCCATAGATGTCACAATTTTCTCCCTGATAGGGTCAATCGGTGGGTTTGTAACTTGTGCAAACATCTGCTTGAAGTATTCATAAGTCAGCTTCTCTCTGTTTGACATCACAGCCAGGGGAGTATCATTTCCCATTGATCCTAGAGCTTCTACTCCATCTTTGGCCATCGGTAGCATCAGCATTTCCAGGGCTTCTCTTGTATACCTGAATCCAACCAAATAGGTAATTTGTCAACAAGAAAGATGGGAAGAAACATACTAAGATCAGACTGTTGCTTACCCAAAAGCCTTCAGTGGGGCCAAAATTCCACGGATGCCCATGTCTGCTTTGTTTTCATTTGTAATCTGCAGCAAAGTGTAAAAGAAACCATAAAACAGCTCATCTTACATGGCAAACTCCTAACCTACAGGACACTAGAAAAGTCAGCAAGATAATAAACTTACTTGAAGTGCACCTGAAATGCTCGGTGCAACTCTCTCAGTTTCATTTACAGATTCTATAATATCTGTGAGTTGTATCCTTTGTCTCTTCAGCCACTCTCCATAAGGACGAGCTTTTGAGTACTCTTTCTTCAACTCATCATCATTCACAACACAATGGTTCTCAAAATCAGCTAAAAGCATCATTCCAGGGTTTAGCCTACCCTTTCTCGAAACATCTTCAGGAGGAACATCGACCACACCAACTTCACTAGCCATAATCACACGGCCACTGTAGGTCACATAAAAACGGCCTGGTCTTAAACCATTACGATCCAGGGTCGCACCAAGGTAACGGCCATCAGTAACTGTGTGTGAAGACCAGGTCAGAATTGATACGCATGTATCATAATTCATGCATAAATATTAGAAAGACAGTTTAGTTTTATCTTGTTACATGAGATTAGAGCTGGTCCATCCCAAGGTTCCATAAGTGCTGAAAAGAACTCATACAAAGCTTTTCTCTCAGGATCCATGTTAACATTGTTCTGCCACGCCTCGGGGATCATCATCATGACCGCCTCTGGCACACTTCTTCCAGATTGTATGAGGAGCTCAAGAACATTGTCAATTGCACCTGAATTCACAAGATCATTCAATAAATAACTTTGCAAAGACGATTATACTTTCATTTGACAAGTGAAAAGGGATATGCAATGCCAAATATACACATTGCTTCAGAGATACAAAGCTAGCACCATACTACTGCTTTTATTTTTATCACATTTGAATGATGAAAAAGAAATGGAACCTGAATCAGAAGATGTAGCATCCACTATAGGCAGAAGTTTCGACATTTCATCCTTTGTTAGACCGAGTCCCTTGCACTTCAAGAGACCCTCACGAGCTTTCATCCTACCAAACATGGAAATAGGAAACAGTGCGAGCACGCATATAAATATAATGTGTAATTCATGCTCCATGGTCCATAGGTATATGAAAAATCCAGGTTAAGAGAAAATGATAAATCAGAAGAGAAGCATGTCTAGCAAAATTACCAGTTTTTGTTCCCTCGGAGGGTATTGATCTCACCATTATGTCCCAAAACACGCATTGGTTGTGCCCTGTCCCAGCTAGGGAAGGTGTTCGTGGAAAATCTTGAGTGGATCTGTTTGCATGCATGACTTTTAAACCATACCCTGTTTATCTTTTGCATGACTGTATATACATACATACAATATGTGTAGTGTGGTGTCATATGAATACTCATACTACTTATCCTTGAATCCTGCTTCATATGCTATCATCCATGTAAAACAGTTCCAGAACCTAAGCTGCCTCAAACCAAACAAAGTTTCTTCAAACCACCTAATAAAGATACATATTCTGTGGCAAGCAGTTGCTAATATCAGAACTGAAGTGCGCACGCCTTTTTGTTGGGCAACAGCTGACACAGCTTCTAGTTTCTACGGCTTCAGCCAAAGGTATCATGAACCAGGAGTAAAATAGCATATTATCATAAGAAAGCAGAGATTTGGTGTCTGCTTGGAAGCATTATATGGCCTCGCAACTGTCTTGCTGCTAGCAAATCCTATCTTCTGACAATGATTGTGTCTTTAATTATTTCAGTAAGATAGAAAAGGTTATGTACTTACCAGTGCCATATAACTTGTGAAGCTTTCATCGCCCAAGTCTGCAAAGAAATACGCCTTGAGTTGGCTTGGCTTAAGTTGACCCTTGTAAACAATGGTCCTGAAAAAAAATACAAATTTCGGCAAATAATGGCTTGCCAGAAAATGAAATGCATGTACATGTTGGCAAATCAAACTTGGGATGAAATCAGATCACGAATGAAAAAATATTGAAAAGTCTTCTTCAAAATGAATGTTTATCGCTTCAGATTTCAAGGTTGGAAACTTAAACACAACCTTGAAGATAGAGAGCACATGTAGAAATCTTTTGGTCCACCATTCTTGACACCTAGAGATTCTCGTATGGACAAAATTGAGAACCTTCGTAGGACGTACATCTGCAGTTGCAATCAACACAAACAAGTCAAGGAAACAACAGCCACGGTGAAATCCATAAAGTTCAAATGTGCTAGATCATCAAATGACCTGCTGCTCAAAATCAGCCTTTGAACGTGCACTTTTGGTGACAAACACTTGCTCAATCACTGGTTCGGTATCTAGTGCTGATTGACCCAAGCCCGAGTTGTCTGTGGGAACCCGACGCCAACCGAGGACAGCATGCCCCAGCAACTCCGCTTTCTGCATGGTTAAAAACAAATCAAAATGTATAACATGAAAGTGAGCATGATATCTGTCACTATCAGATTGAACTGAACTGTTCTACTGTTCTGCTTTGTCACTAACCTCACGAAACAAAAGCTTGCTCTTTTCCCGGCGTTCCTCATCTGTGGGCATGAAAAACATACCGACGGCGTACTCACCAGGCGGCGGAAGCTCAAAACCTGCATCCTTCGTGATCTGTCAGAACACAGAAAACAGGCCCAAAAAATGAATCCCCCGACGGCAGAAAACTCTCATCTTTCTCGGCTTAAAACTTCAAGCAGGTTTGCCTCTCTGAAGAAGTCGTGCGGCAGAGCAACGAGGATGCCTGCGCCATCGCCGGTGTTCTTCTCACAGCCGCAGGCGCCACGGTGAGCCATTCTCTCGAGCATCTCTATGGCATCGTCGACCTGCAAGCGCAAAAGCCACCGCGAACAATTCCAGAATTTCCGACATTCATGACCGCGTTGGGGTTTTCGATTGTTTGCGTGCGACAATCAACTCTAGCAGCGTGCTTAGCTGCGAAAAACTCACCGTTTTGCGGCTGTACTCTCCGGAGAGCTCGGCGATGAAGCCGACGCCGCACGAGTCGCGCTCGAAGGAGGGGTCGTACAGCCCAATGCTGCCCTCCGGGATCTTCGACATCGACCTGGGAGGCGGACGCGCCGCCTCCGCCTGGCGCGACGCCGATGCCCGCGGCGCCACTCGGTCCTCGGTGGGGAGCGCGCCGCCGAGAAACCCGCCCTCCAGAGACATGGGGCCGTGGCGAGGCCGCGCCGCCGCTCCATACGACGCCACCGCGGTCGCCGATGGCCGGCGGCGCTTCTCCCCGCGGCCACCACCAGCCGCCGGCGCGGCGCGGAGCTTCAGAGCAAGGCCCTGCGCCGCCGACATTGCCCGCGCGGGAACAAATGCCCTCCCGCCTCCGCTCGCTGAGGTTGGTAGTTTCTCCACTAGTAGAGTAGGAGTGCTATTTAATCTGTACGCAAAATTGCAAATGCAACTGAAAACGTTGGAGATATCAAAGGTGTTTAAATTATCAAAAATATATATTTTTTAAATAACTGCACATTAGCTCCAGAAAGCTCAGAGCTTCCACACTAGATAAAAACAAGATAATTCGTTTTGTTTTTAAATCGGATCGGAACAGAAATCATAAGTATGAATAAATAAATGAAAAAAAAACACTTTTAGGATAAACCGAGAAATCTACGGAAAAAGAGGAACAGAAACAGAGACGAACACGTAGCAGATCCACTGCACGACACCGTTACAAACAAAGCGAAAGATTCGATATGAGCAACCGATATACCTCACGATTCTCTGGAACACTTGAACTGTTGTTTCCTCTTCACCTTGGATGGATGGAGATCGCCGGCAAGTTGCGGCGCGCCGGCCGCTTCTCCCCTCTCCCTGGCGGTGTTCCGCTCTTCTTCGCCTTGTGATAGTGTATCGCTTCGCTCCCCTTCTCTGCTCTGAAGTCTCTGAACTAGCAAGCAGACGCCCTCATTTTTATAGGGAAATTTTGTATAGGCCCCGCAAGAGCAGGCGAGCAGCTACCCCCTATATTTCCGTAGATTTTCGCGTGGTATTTTCCTGTACTTTTTTTCTCCCCTCTTGGTTCTTCGTTGATCTCTTGTTGCAGGTGGCATCAATTGTTTTCTAAAGCACTATGGGATGGGAGGGAGACTCCAAAGTTTTACAGCAAATACTTCCAGAGACGGATCATAATTTGAAAATTTTCAGTTTTTATACTTTCAAATCCGAGCAGATTCTAAAAAAAGTGACCGTACGTGGTGAAAGAAACGATGGGGCAAAATGTGCAAATAGTTTACATCCGAGAGGTTGTTCGTAATGCGACGCGGCTAGGCAAATCTTTAGCTGAGAGCAGCGAGATCAGGGAGAGCGACGTGAGGCGGTGGGCCCAGCGCGACAGCGAAGCCAGCCGGCCGAGGGCGCCGCCGCCGATGCCGATGCCAACGCGCGCGGGGAGCCAAAGCCGTTCGATTAGGCGGCGAAACCCAGTTGTTTCTCGCCTCCATCGCTTACTTAATCATCGACTAGTTTAACGGCGATCCGCCGATCTGGTTCGCTTTGTACGCTTGCTTAGCGCCATTTGCAACGTCGCTATCCGCTCGAGGCGCAACGCGCGCGCGCGCAGGCGGCGCTGATCGATATCTCGATCGATCAGGTCACCGATTGATCGTTCGAGCGTGTGCACCAGCAAGCTGACACGCGGCCAGGCGTCCATGCATGCGTGCAGTCATGCAGACTACAACGGCGTGTGACAACAGAGCGGCCGGGATTCACGCGAAATTTCTATGGACAAGCAACGCGTCTCTGCTGAAATGAACGCTAAACCGAAGCCTAATTAAATGAGATCTTCAAGATTTTTCACAAGTTCAATTTCTGCGCTCCAACTAATGTAATTAATCTCGAGCCATGCATGCCTGTTAGCTAACGGTGCATAGAACTGGTAGCTAGCTAGGTCAATTAATCAGTTGCACTAGATGAACCCTTACAGTTGCTTTTCCTAAAAAAAAACACTTAACAATTGCAAGCTACACCTTGATTGGTTCGTCTGTACTGAAGTAATTAACCTTATTTAGACATGATAGTTACCTAGACGCATCCATAACTGCATAAGTAGTCAACCAATCGCATTACTGTGATCCACAAAATTGACCAGGCAGGTTTACCTTATTCTTTATCATAACTACTACCTTTATTTTATGTTGTAAGACGTTTTAAATTTTTCGTAAGTCAAATATAAAAAAAATTAGTAACTTGGGTTAAAAATCCAACATTAAAATTAGTTTCATTAAATCCAACATTAAATATATTTTAATAGTATATTTGTTTGTATTAAAAATATTGCTATATTTCTTTATAAATTTAATCAAACTTAATTAAATTTGACTTATAAAAAGTTAAAACGTCTTATAATAATAAAAAAGAGGGAGTAGCACCCAAGCCAAGCAGATGATGTGAACGAAAGGATTTGCAGCTGTGATTAGAGAGGTGAAAGCGTTGAATTTGCCACCAAATGCAAATTAGTATATTGTTCGTTGTCTTCACATATCCCACTGGTATATTCAGGTCAGCCTACATAGCTACACACGAATCCACTGTCTCCAGAAGAGTATGTGTCAATCACGGCATGAATGGGATCAGGAATCTGATCTCTGCAAAAAATAAAATAAATATCGTAAAAATTATAGTTTATATTTGTGTGTGATGCTAGTTGGTGAGATCACACGATGCAACGCTACAGAACAAAGGATTTAGCCTGAGAAACCAAGTGCAGAGGGCTCCTAGTCCTGAATATTTCAGAAACTAGATATAGATGTCGTCAACATACAACAAGAAAGTTAAACAATGTAGATGACTCATGTACCATTCTATTTATATTTTTCTGTCGTTAACTTGTTTATATCTAGATAGAGATCGAATCCGACTAATGTCTCCAGAACCAATGGGTATATTTGTCCACAGGAAAAAGGACAATAAGTGTGGCAGAACATAGAGGTTTTTCTTTGCCTGCATATATGTAATCAGGTCCTGAACTGAAAACGTAGCTCTCGTCCTTGTCAACTTAGCAGATGTTTTTCAGTAATGGAAGTAAAAATACAATTTCCTTTCTAGACATATTTAACATTAAATCTTTCAACCATAGATGCCAAACGCTTCTCTTGTATTATACTTCTCTGGTTTTTAATAAATGATACCGTTGACTTTGTCATGATATTTAATAATTTGTCTTATTTAAAAAATTTAAGTATGATTTATTTTGTTGTGACCTACTTTATCATTAAAGAAACTTTAAGTACGACTCATATTTTTGTATATTTACATCAATTTTTTAATAAGACGAATGATCAAACGTCACGATAAAAGTCAACTGTGTCATTTATTAAAAATCAGAGGTAGTACTGGAGTATAATGAATACCTGCTTATGTCTACAGTTTATATATGATGCTTGATCATTTTGTCATTTTCAACCTCGAGTTCAATTCTTTGATCGAACAGTTGAGTTATTTTTTCAAACGAACCACACTAGACAGTGCGAGGTTTCATATTGATATAGCCAAAAACATTACAAGATTATAGACCTGGGAGACTATGATCAGGGAGGAAAAAGAAAACACACCAACATGAGCTGATAACTCGTGCACACACCCAAAGTAAAGAGCTAACACCAAGCCGACCGCTGCTATATGCGACCGATTGCCGTTAGCCCTTCGATGGAAGCACAAACGCACCACCTTCTCTCCTCCAACCAGCAGGCCACAATCGGACTCCCGAACATCCCACGGAGAGGGTTGTCAAGGGAGAGGACGAGAGAGAAGATGATCCACTCATCCCTCGAGCGAACCCGATGGTGACATCCAAGAGTACCTCCGTAGACCAAAACTGATTGGAGGCAAAAGGCAGAAAACAAGATCTCCAGGGAGGTCGTGACACAAAAGCGCAGCCGCCGCCCGTCCAAAACATGGACTTGGTTTTCACCCGGTGGATCCTGCCAGAGAGGGAGAGAAGTGTCTCGGCAAATGCCCCCAAGGGGAAAGCAACGCCAAGTGGTGTCGCCGTTGCCGGCCCGGAAGACGCCAGGCAACGCTTTCACCCATAGCCTCCCTCCTTCCCACTGAAATTGCAGCCCCATCGCATCCCTCCATCTGACATCTGCCAACACATGAACTCCACTCCACCAACGCCCCTCCGCTGACCAGCCCCCACCCGCCTCAACCTCACTAGGGGCTTCCGCTCCTGCCTCCACCGTGCCACCGACCCTCCGCAGACACCTTGCAGCTAGGCCCTGGCCTCCAAGTCGAGGAAGCTCCAATCGATGCAGCCTTGGCCGGATCTGGGCGAGATCCTCTCCCCTCCCCCTCCTTGACCACAACCCCCGCTCTCACCATGGAACTCCCTACGCCCGGATCTAGAAGAATACTGGCCATTGGAGGAGAGGAGCTCTGAGGAGAAAGCTAAGGCCAGGCCAAGAGGGAGACAACACGTCATTGTCGTCTATGTTGCAACTACAAGATCTAGAGGGGGTATGGGGTTGGCGGCACCGTAGCATGGTCACTGTGCCTCGTCCTCCTCTTGCTCCTCACACCGCTAGCCACCATTCACGCCACCGGCCACAGACCCATCCTATGTGGTAGCATGCGGACGCACACAGGAGCCGCTCGCCGCCAGCCATTGTCGTTGCTCGTCGCACATATAAGGGCCATTGCCCGAGAGGCACCAGATCTGGCTCGAAGAAGCCAGCCATCACAGCTCCCGAGTAGGGGCGCCGCTGCCACCTTCTCCACAGCCACCCGAAACGCAGGGAGGTGAGACGAAGAAGAGGCCCCGCCACCACCTTCCTCGCAGTAGTGTTGTCACGCCATAAAAATCGGCCTATTTAAAAATCATATTGGGTATATGGAAACACAAGAATACACTAGAAAGAATTTTTTTCTGTGGAAGTGTTTGAATAAAATTTTGAATATTTCTACAACTTTCAATTTGGAAATATTCCTCGAATTCCTAATTTCCAATATCGTGAATTTTGGGTTTTTTTTAAGAAAAGCCCCTTCCTTTTTATCTTTTCCCTTATCTTCCTTTCCCCTTCTTTTTTCTTTTTCCTCCTTTATTCTCTCCCCCTTTCCTGTTCATCTTCTTCCCCAAACCCCTCCTCTCTTTCTCGGCTGGAGTTCGGCCTAGCCAAGCCTGCCCTGCGCAGCTCCCCAGCCCGGCATGGCCCCGGCCTCCCGTGTCTCCCCTCAGCCTCGGCCCGCCGTTGCCGCCGCGCCTTGGCTTGCCCGCCTTCGGCCCACCGGCCTGCATGCTGCCGCCGTTGCCTCGGGACTCCTGACGCCACAACGACCGCCGCAAAAGCCGCGAGCTGCCACCACCCGTCGCTGCCCCGGACTCCCTCTCCTATAAATCTACCGCCACCACCAGCCTCGGAAGCCCTAGCCGCCGCCGCCCCTGTTCCGATCCACCACCGCCGCTTCCTGCTGTTGCTCGGGCCGCACCTCTGCCTCACCGAGCAAGCCGCCATCGACGTCGTCGCCCATCGTGGCCTTTGCCGCACGCTGGTGAGCCACGGCCGAAGCTTCTTCCCCTGCTTGTCGTCGTCATCTTTTCTCTACCAACGCCGGCCTCCGTTCTTCCATGATGCCGCCACGCCTCACACTCCAACCGGGCGCGCCACCGTCGCCCTTCTCGTCGCACCGTTGCTGGGGACGTCCTCCTCGCGCTGGCGCTACACTGTGCCATCCCCTCCGCCACCAGTTGCCGACGCCGTCGCCTAGAGCCACAACCGCCGCGCCTTTGCCTGTGCATCCCGTGTGTCGTCGCCACAGCAGATTGCACTGCTGCCGCGGCCGACATCGTCATTGTCTGCACTGCCACCACCTAGCGCCGTCCCCGCCGCCGTGGTGAGCATCGTTGGCACCTCGGTTTCCCTTGCTACCCTCAGCGCCACCGCCTTCTCCTGCTGTGCCGCCCGTCGTCGACGCCCGCTGCCGAATGCCGTCGTCGTGGTTGGCCGCACCGTCCCCGGTCCGTCGCCCTCGTTGCCTCTGTGTGCCACGGTTGCCACCAAACGTGATCTCGGCCATTGCCGTTCTAAGCGCATTGTCGTCCTCCGCCGCCCGGCGCCGTTGTCTGTTGCTGCCCGTCATCCCCGCCGGTTCCAGTCTTGTCGCTGCTACACGCGAGCCACGCCGTCGCCATGGCCAGGGGCATTGCTCACCTCTCTCCCTAGTGACACAGACACGTGGGCCCCTGTGTCTCTCCTCTCCTGTGAATGACGTGTGGACCCTGATGAATACATCTTCCAGTCCTCCTAGTCGTTGATCCTTCGCAACCAAATTCAGGCCGTCCGATTCCACATAAAATACTAAGCCGATTCCAGCCGTCAGGCTGTCTAGATCGAGTCTCCGCCGTTGGATCCACATGTCTCAATCCGGTGCCACATCAGTCCTAGCTAGTCCACTGCATCTGCCACCTCGGCACTTTTTGTCCACGTGGTGCCATCTCAGCCTCCACCTCACCCAACCCACTGTACCCACATCCCTCGGTCCTTAGACCCGTTCCACCATGAACCAAGTCATTGACCAGTGGGCCCTATTACTGTACACAGCCAAAATATTTTAATCCAAAAATCCAGTGAATATTCTAGGGAATATTCTTTTGCAATTCTTTATGGATTTATTCTGAATTCAATCTTCCGGAAGCCATAGCTTTTCCGTCTGAACTCTAATACGACCTGTTCTTCCTCCTAAATTCATCTAAAATCATGATTTACTTGTTTATGTACTTTTTATTTAGAGTCCCTTAGGGTTTTTCCTCATTTTGCGTGTAGTCGTGTAGATTTCGTTGATTCGGAAGATCACGGAGTCTACGGAAGAGTTCGGAAGAGCAATCGAAGACGTTTTGTTGCAAGGCAAGTCACACGATAATCTACTTGAGCATATTGATCCCAATTATGAAAACTATTTTGTTTTAACGTTATTGCATGAAATATTTTGGAATGTCATTATACGGGTGATTATTATTATTCTGATATTCATTGATTATTATGGCCAATTTGATATTGATACTTTTACCTTGATACCCTGGGTAAATAATATTGATTAGCTGGGTGTTTAATTATTTATTTGGCTAGATTATTTAGGATTTGGTTAGTCATGCATAGAAATTATAGCGTCATTTTATGTGGGGAAAATTTATGAATCACTTATCAATAATTAATGGACAATGGCTATATTTTCACGGCTGTGGTCATGGTTGGTTAATTAAATGTGCCAACTAAAACTTGACTGAATGGTGGGTTGTGAGCACTAGGATTGTGTTGTTGCTAGCGGTGCTCATGACAGTTAAGGACTGGTTCGCAAACTACTTGTTGCGAAGTATTATTCGTACTAACCACAAGTTAGAATGGGATAGCAGGACTTGAAGTGTGACGAGTTCAATAGGAGGCACCAGGGCAGGTTTGTGGCTGGTATAAATCCACATATGACAGTGATAATAAGACTATGCATTTGGGCATTGAGCCGTCTTGTAGGAAAGCACTTGATCACCCCTACCGGAGACCGGAGGCTTGGGGGAAGGCTCTCCTATTGTGCGAGTTATATGGATGGTCTTGTCACAATTTCTATTTGGGTATTTTTGAGTATCGCGACGCATGGCTGACATGATGTTGAGATTGTGTCTTGTGGGTAAATTGGTACATCTCTGGCCAGAGTAAAACTATTCGAATAGCCGTGCTCGCGGTTAATGAGTGAGCATAGCAATGTTTTCTATTATTAGTCCCACACTGCTTAATGATGACGATAAATGGTAGAAATTTGATAGCTCCAGATTGGAGAGTTGTGGTTTGGGCCTAAACTGCGTTGGAGCGCTGTTTAGAGATTGGTTAAATGTTGATAATAATTAAACTATACTGTTTTTAATGATTTTAAATACAAATATTTTAAATGCTGTTTTACGCAAATAAGCCGTACTATGCCTTTCTTTTAGTATCCTGTTTCATTACATTGCATTTCCTAGTATGGCTTGTTGAGTACGGTGGGTGGTACTCAGTCTTGTTATATCATAATTATCAGAGTGAAGCTTTGCGATGAGGAGAAGTTGGTGTTTGGCTTATATTCCAGTTGAGCTGCCTATGACTTGGTGCTGAAGCTTTACTTGTTGCCGTTCCGCTATAGTTCTTTTCTGTGTGAGGACTAAGTGCCTTTTTATAAGTATTTATCGTTATTTCTTTTTTGGTTATGTTTATCAAATTGTCGATTTGTGTATCTCGGTTGATTCCCGGACGAGGATTTATTGCACAAATTAGCTTTGAAAATTCTGGTGAATTTCTGAACGTGACAAGTGCAGACCTCCAGCAACACGCTTCGACAGCTGTGAGATGAGAGAAGGAGAGGGGTGGAAACGCGGCGGCGTGGTCGTTAGGTTCCACCCTTGTCACCCGAGAGGGGCGATGCAGGGGCAACAGTTGAAGTTCAAAATATGGTTGTGGTTTACATTTTATTTTCACTTGTTTAACTACGATTCAGAAAACAATCGAGGATGTGTATCTACGGGATCGCTGATCCAGATTAATTCTTTCAGGTTCCTAGTGTTACCCAACATGAACATGAAGAGCCAAATAGGACAATTGGACAATCCGCCCGGGGCTGCTACTGTCAGAACCAATCAGCATTCAGCAACGTCCTATTCTTGGATGGATTGGAAGGAAGTACAAATCGCCTGCTAAATGCCGCATCTCTCTTCACCATGTCATAATCGCGCTATCTTGTCAGACATCCTGTTATGTCCAATTAACTGCCAATCATATGTCTTACAAAGTGCACGAATAACTGGTTAAGTTTTTTTTTTCAATGGATAACTGATTAAGTATCACCATGATCTCTAGTGGTCATATATATATATGCATCCATGCATGTAGTTTCTTCGAGATCGATGAGCCATACAGGAGATATTATCGAGACTGAAGTCAATATTTCTACATGATACTCATTCAAAAAAAATAAAACGCTGGACAACCAATAAAGAATTTGTTGTTGAATAAATTAATAAGAAAGTGTGAGCGTATTGAGATATTATCAAGACTGAAGTCAATACTGCTAAATGATACCTATTAAAAAAAGGCAATTGGTGCTAAACTACTAAATAAATTAACAGGAAAGTGTGAGTGTGTTGAGAATTGAACATGAGATCCAAGGGATGAGACCACACACCACTTATCACTACACTAGCAAGTTCTTCACAGACGATACTCATTCAGAAAATTCACAAGTTAAATTACATTGATTGCACTCAGAAAACTAAAACAAAGGGGAAAAAAAGGACATTCAGGTAGTTAACTGACTACCGCAAATACTATTGGATATATATGTTTGACTGACAAACAACCAAAAAGGTCCGAGACCCATATGTCAGCCTATTGTCCTGGTCCCTAAGAGTCGAATTGTACTACTCCCTCCATCCAAAAAGCCTTCATTTTTGGCTCTTAAACTTTGTTCCCAAAAAAGTTCATTTTTTATCTTCTTATCTACCTCGGTTCGCAAATCAAAAAGTTTTATCTCTTCAATACCTCTTACCCATCACTTCACAATACTTTTTTTTATTAATGGGGGATATGGTGTTTTGCCTTCACCACTAATTTGTCAACCAATGGTTAGGAATGGAGACGGAGGTAGTATTTGATTGAGCTATATAATTACATATCTTTTTTCACGAACAGGTGAAAGCTTTGAGTGTCAATATATTAGAAGAAAACACCATGAAAAAACCCATATCATTTTCATGCTTTGGACACATCTGAAGAGGCTACCACCAGACAAGTATCTCATTTTTTTAGATAATGGATAGAAATCCGGCCTCTATATCCACAAGTGGATATACACAGCCAAACGATACAAATAGAGTACATAGACTCCAAACCTCAAAGCTGACGAACACAACCAAACAACAAAGAAAGCTAAAAGACTAAGAAAGAAAACTAGAAGACTAGCTTTAAATCTTTTTCTATGTCCTTGCTTCAACCTTGTTCCATCGTTGCGCAGCAACAACCCACCACATCGCTTGTCCACTTAGAAACTTTGATGTTAGAATACTCCTGCAGAAAAACACCCCTTGCCTCCGCCTGCGGCTAAGCATGAGAGGGAGGAAAGGAGCGGATCTAGCTCATCCTGTCGCCACCCGCCATGTTGTTGCCGCCTCTGCCTGCCGCTTGCCGATGCCAGGACCTACACTGGACGCGGAGAAGAGAGGGCCAGGACTAGCCCACCCTACTGCCATGCTGCCATCAAATGCCACCACACTGTCCGACTTCTCCCAATTCGCACACCATCGCCTCCCAACTCACTGCCGCTAGTGGGCAGCACCATCCTCACACCACTAGGCCGTTGGGGGGAGGGAGGCAACCAGATCCGGCCTCTTCGACGCTGCCATCCACGGTCGCAACCCGCTGCCCCTAGGGCCATCATCTCTGGGAGCACCACTTCCACCGTCATGCTGTGAGGGTTGGGGTGCACACTGCTGTCCATGCCACCTCCAGAACGCCTCAACCGCCGCCCTCACCATCATGTGGCTAGATCCGGGCGTAGAGGCCCCACTAACAACCACCACCCCTAGGGCCGTTGCCGCCAGGTAGCCCATCTCTGCCACCATCTTCGCCACCGCGCTAAAGGACCGAGGAAGCAGACGTCTACTTGATGGTGGCACCCCGCCCCTCCAACCAAAGCCTATTGTGACCCATCCAAACATCACCTCACCACTCTACTCAGGGTCGTTGATGCATCCCTGCTGCCATCGACCGCCCGCCGCCTCCATCACCACCGTGCCGCCCCGCCATCCGGAGCCATCGTCGCCGCCACTCCGCCATTAGGTGAAGTGCGACCCTTCGTCGCCGTACGGCTGGATCTAGACTTGGAAGCCCAAGATCCGCCAGCTGCCAACCCCAACTCTATTGCCGTCATCGTCCAGATGGGGGAGAAGATCCATAGCCTCCGCCGGGGAGAAGCCCCTAACGCTGCCGCCAGCCATGAACTGGAGAGAGACTCCATCGTTATCGCCAACCGCGAGCTCCGTTCCTCCACTCGGGGCCAACGCCGCATCCCTGCCGCCGCTGTCTAGCCGCCGCCTACATCACCACCGCGCCACCATGCAAGTCGGAGCCAGCGTCGCCACCCGCCATAAACATCGCCACACCACTCCTCTGCCCAGAGCCAACGCTGAGGCCCCACCGCCGCCGTCCTAGTAGTCGCGCAGCGGCGGCTAGCTCAGGCGGCAGCGAGGCAAGGGGCAGTGGCGGCTAGGGTTTCGGGTAGGAGGGGCCCTTCGAATCATTGTTGATAGTACTAGCTATTCACTGCAGCAATACATCACCAGACAAGTATCTCATTGCTTAAACAGTCGGCTGCAACTGCAATATGACTTCCCATAGATTCAAGGTCCGGCCAGAACAAGCTCATCTATACATCATCGACTCCAGATTTTTCTTTCTTAAGAAAAAGAGAAAAATACAGACCGATTTATGTATTGCAACCTTTGCAACGACAAAGGCTGGTTGGATCAGGTAACTAATCATGCAAATATCCACTTTTAGGCTGATCTGAACTTCACCATCTATTGAACCCTTCACGGTTTCGACTAGCCTGCGTCTGCCCACATATATTGCGAAGGATTACACATTGTTAATTTGGACTTCATGACATGGCTACAAATGCGCACACGTCCATGCGTGCACATTACTTACATAATAATCCAAGTTGGCACCAAAGGGTTAATATTCTATATATCACTACTGCATTAATATATGATAGTGTGCGGCGACGTTTATGCCTTCGCTCACAATTACAGCCAAAGTGATCACCAATATATTGATTGTCAGATTCTACAAAAGCTGCTTGAGGTGTACCATTTCTCCTTGAGTTCCAGCTAGCCATGGACGACGTCAATGCATGACTCGTACTGAAGGTTAAGGGTCTGTTTGGTTCTTGGCCACGTTTTGCCAAAACTAAGATTAGGCATGCCACAAGTGCTTAGGTTAGTGTTTGCTTCTTTACTAACGGTAGGTTTGTCGCAAGTTGTTTGGTGCATTTCCGCGCGCTCGCCTCTTCTTTTTTCTCCAAATCTATGGCACTCTTTTTCCCCGCCAAGGCAGTGCAGCGCGCCAACTGTGCCAAAAAAATTCCGCAAAAGTAGAAGCAGCCATTGCCAAAAAAACCCGCAAAAGCAGAAGCAACCATCCTGCTATTTTATTCCTACGTTTCCCATTGACCAACTCTCTCTTCTCACAACTCTCTCTCTTCTCACAACTCTCGTTCAAGAGGATGGCAGCCATCTTTTGTGCAAGGTAAAATTGTTAAGGTCACATAGTGTAGCAAAATCTGCAGGATTTTCTCCCCTTCTCATCTCCTCTTCATCTCATTTAGGTGCAGATCTGGATTTAATCTCATATAGGTGCAGATCTGAATCCTCCCCTTCTTGATTCCTGCTAGTTAGTGGTTGACTTCGTTTTTGCCTAAGAGAAGAGGTAATCTTTTTCCTTCAAGATTTTCTCTATGCATGTATGATTCAGAAGAGACATTTTTTTCTTCTAGATTTTCTCTATGCACGTATGATTCAGAAGAGACATTCTCAATTTCTTGACTAATCACAGAAAACATTGCTAGGCCCACCCATTGACTGTGGGCACGGCTATCCGAATAGTTTTACTCTGGCCAGATGTGTACAATTTTACCCACAAGACACGATTCCGTACATGTTACCATGACCTAAAATACCACCATGGTACTGCAAAGGGAGAAACCGTGACAAGACCTTTCGCATAACATGCTCAACAGAATGGTCACCAGCCAAGTCCCCAGTAGATGTGGCCCAACCTCCAGGCTAGAGAAACTCTTGGCTCTCAAACATATGGTCTTATTGGCACTGCCACTGTAGATTTATTGACACTACCACCTATCAACTAAACACACCGTGGTGCCTCCTGCTGGGACATGCTACACTACAAGTCCAGTCGTTGTCCATTCTGACTTGTGGTTAGTACGGTAAATGCTTCGCAACAAGTAGTCCGCGAACCGGTCCTTAATTGTCATGAGCACCGCTAGCAGTATTCACAATCCTGGTGCTCACAACCCACCATTCAGTTAAGTTTTAGTTGGCATAATTAATTAACCAACCATGACCATAGCCGTGAAAATATAGCCATTGTCCATTAATTATTGATAAGTGATTCATTAATTTTTCCCACATAAAATGACGCTACAATTTCTATGCATGACTAAGCAAATCCTAAATAATTCAGCTAGACAATTAATTAAACATCCAGCTAGTAAACATTAATCACCCAAGGTATCAAGGTATAGATATTGTAACATACCCAGAATATATGGAGACCTATGTTTGCTCTCGTGTGAAGAAAAACTAATAATCACATTGTCAATTCAAATTCATAAGGGAACTTTTTGGAGAAATAAAAATCTGAGAAAATTACCCTAGAAACTACACCATCTCGGTCAACCACTGTAATTTTCACTGGATTTTATCAAGTACATAAATGTCTCGAATAAATACTTTCACCTCAGCAAAATCTGGAAATGGTTATCTGCAGACAGCCTACTTGGCATTTTTTTCCAGAACTAATCCATCAGACACCTCCTCACCAAAACCTACCAAAACCTGGATTGGAATGTGAAGCAATTACAGTAAAAATTTCAATACAATCTTCACAAAAATTATACATAAAATAACAGGACAAAGCCTACTGACTCTGACAGGGAAGGCTAAATTTTGTTCCGAACTTTGAAGAATTATCAGGAAAAATCCACCAGTCTCACAACTCTGAATTTTGGCACAGAGCTAGTAATTGTCACTCACTGCCCACAGTAAATTTTCTACAATTTTACGTATACTGTACCCCAGTCAAAATGCCAGCTCAAGTTAGCTCCTCAACTACTTCATTAACTCACTTTCTAGAGGAAGTCTCCTCTCTGCTCTGACACTGCCAAGCGGGTCCCGGCCATTGTGGGTCCCATCTGTCAGTCACAGACACCCTTCCAGCCCGGCCCCACCTGCAGAACATCGTTGCCACGCTCGCGGACATGCGCCAAGCCACCGGCTGCATGCTCACAGAGCGGCGCCAGCGCGCCCTCCTCCTTCTCCTCGGCCAAGTCGACTGCAACCCGAGCCATCTCGCCATTCAGCACTCCTCGCCATTCTCTCACTCCTCCACGGAAAGCCCGAGGCGAAAACCACCACAGCTCTGAAAACACCGCCTTCTTCCTCAGCACCGGCGAGATCCCGACGGCCGTCGTCCTTCTCCGGTGAGCCTCTCTGCAACTGAGTCTTGGGAACGTGATCGCCTCTGGATACCTGACCCATTTTTCCCTTCTTCTTCCCCTGACCTCGAGGTTGAAGACGCGATCGTGAGCACTCGGCTCCGGCGACCATCGTCATCGCATGCATGCGTTCTCCCGGACCGAAGCAAGACAGGAGCTAATCTTTGGACAGCTTCATCGAAAACTCAAGACAAGCTCAATACCAGAGTACGAGAAGCAGCCGAGTCCCGAGACTGTAGAACCACGCCTTCTTCCTCTCCGCCGGCCACCGTGCCCCCTTCTTGCTCTCTCTTTGACCACGGTGAGTCAAACTCTGATTCCTCGCGTCTGTACCCACCTCAGCAACTCACTAAGGTGATGCCTACTTCATTTCTCTGTTACCTGGCCCAGATCCAGCCGTCGCCGTTTACCCGAGGCACTCCGCCGCTGTTGGACCTCTCCCGGAGCAACCGTCGCCGTTCCAGCTTCGCCGAGCTACGCAACACCCTCAGTGAGCATCCCTGGCACCTCCGTTACCGCATGCATGCATCACTTTAACCTGTAACATGACATCCATATGCATTCCATATACATGCCGAAAGAGACCGCCGCCTCCGCCGCCTTTGCCGTCGATTCCGGCCACCTCCGGTGACGAGACCACCACCGAAGGCTTCGCCTTGGACTCCTCTGCATTTTCTCTTTTGGCCCCAACTGCAGCCGACGCCTCCATCACCGTCGCCGCCGCCGAGAAGCTCGCCGGCTCAGTCCTCTGTTTCGCCTGGCTGGACGGTCCGAACTGCAATCGGACGGTCCATTCTATTGTGGCTGTGCCCCTGTATTCCACCTCGCCGGACGGTCCAAACTGCAATCGGACGGTCCGCTCCATGCTTCAGTGCCTGCTCTGCTCTGTTTCATCTACATGTGGACCCCATCCTTTGTAAAATCCAGAAAAATAAAAGAAATGAATAAATGCTTTTCTGTTACATTGAAAATGGATTTAACTTTGAAAATTCATTACAACTCCAAATTGGGTGAAACCAGTTTTGTGGGTTTTGTAAGTTTATCCTCTAAAATCTGATAAAATGAAAAGTAGCACTTTCTGTACAGAAAATTTACCTAAAAATTTATGAGAGTAAAAATGGGACTTTTGACTAGAAAATTCATAAGAAATTCATTATAACTCAGAAAAATGTCAAACCAATTTTGTAATTCTTAAAAAACTGTATACTTTCCATCTATGAACTCAGCTTGCACAGATTTAGGCCGCACATAATCAGTACATGTTATTTCTCCAAAAGGACGCATAAAAATCGTAAAAATCATATCTCACAAATTGTAAGTGCAAAAATGAAAATAATTCCACCAAAGAGAGTATAAAACCAGTACCAAGCCACTGCACAAAAATCATGCATATTAGAGCATTTTGCATTTTTGCATTATTTATCGGTTTGGTGTTAACTTTAAAATTTAAAACTAGAAGGAGAGCCTTTGGAGTTCGAGGAGGTAGAATACTTTGAAGAACCTGAAGTAGACCTGAACCAAGGCAAGAATCCCACTACCTTTGAACATATTGCTCCTAAATTTTGGGATTATAAATGATTTTATTTCAACTTGCATTGTTATTTGGCTATGTAAAGTATATAGATGGTGGGCAAAGTTAGTTAATCCCATTTCCTGCATAACCAGCCTTGAAATGTTGATGACTTGCTACTTGTAACCCTAGGATGGGTAGAAGTACTTATTGAGTGCTTGCTATAAGGTATACATTGGTATATATGCTTAGACATGCATAGCTACTTACAAAATATATCATGGCTATCTAATTATGTTTCAAATGGGAATTTACTTACTTCTGATCAGAGATGAATATCCGTGATATTTGTGAACTAAAACCGAAGCAAAACCGTTTTAAGACTTGGGCAAGCAAGTGGTACACATATGTGATAGTTGTGTACCGATAGGGGGAGTGTTTTGCCTGGGTTGCTTAAGGACCGAACTCAGTGTCATATTCTCATGTTAGACAGTACAACCACATGTGCTAGTTATGGGATGGCCATAGCGGATTAAGTTATTTAATGTTTAGCCTTGCATTTTGGTAGGCAGAGTAGTAGGGGCAGTGCCTACGAATGTACGGTAGGGCTGTTCAGAGGAGCTACCTATGTGAACCATGAGGGACTGTGATCACCTCATGGCGTAGGCGTCTAAGTTTGTCCAATACAACGTTGTGTGCCTCGTGGGGAGCCGTGTAGGCAGATTCCCACGGCGCTGGGTTTAAGGCGTGGGCCCGCCACCCACGACATCGGGGTCGCGCCTCGGTGTGGAGTAACACACCTCGTGCTGGTGCAAGGCTAAATGTTAGGTAATGTAAAAGCTGTGTTGTGACCTCTAGACTGCACTCAACGTGAAGAGTGTGGTGGTACCGACGGGTACCGGACAAACTAGAGTGTAGCCGTTTGGCTTCTATCACATCATGTGGGTAACGATGTACAAACTCTGCAGAGTCAAAACTAATCGGTTAGCCGTGCTCACGGTCATGAGCGGCATGGTTGTGCTCATTGAGTATAGATTTATGTTTCTAAAATGCTTTATGAAATGGGATGGGATGATGAAGAATTTTATTGAATTATACTTGGTGATTGATGATATGATAATGAAAAGGAGATGATGTGCTAAGTTGCTTTATAGTCTTGCTGCCAAGAAGGGCAGTGAAGATATTATTATTCATGAAAAGGGATGCCATGATACTACTCTATCAGTTTATTATGCAATTTATTTTATGAACTTCTCCTTTAAATTATTGCGAAATAAAATTGGCTTTATGCAGTAAAATTTAGCCCTTCATACAGCCTTAACCTTGATTATAGCCTACATGTATAACTAGGTTTGATTGTGGCCTTGCCAGTACCTTGCGTACTGAGTTCTATTTGTTTTTGTGAATGCTGCTATAGATTCATATACAGGTGGAGATGAGGACATGTTTGATGATTGTGGGGATGAACAGATCGATCAGGACGGTCCTATCTAAGGGTTTACCCTTAGTCGGTTGCCTGAGGGTTTGGGTAGCCAAGCTTCCGATGGACTAATTATTCAGCCTGTACGGCTTATGTAATTAATAGTTAGTATGTACTTGTATCTATACTTTCGTTTTACTTAGCTAAGTGCCCTATGTATTGGATATTGCTTGCTAGATGAACGTGTGGGACTAGAACTTTCCTGGGCTAGTCTCGCATTAGTAAGAATTTAGAAATGATGAGATGCATGGACGTTGATTCAACCGTAGACCATGTCCGCAGAAGTGTGTATCGTGTTTGGTCGCCGCCTTCGTGTGGTTTGACGGGCACACTTCGCCGTTTCGGACTGGTGAATCAACTCTCCAAACATCTCTTTATTTCTGAATTCGGTGCTTTGGATTTGTATTGTGGATGGGTAAATATTATGACAAGTCTGCGATGAGGATGGATGGTTATTGTACTTATTTGGTTTTTATTCGAGATCCCATCCATCTAGATAGTTCGCGTTGTCATAGTAGTTACTCTCTATAATGCATTTCTGAGGTGCCCACAGCGGTGGTATCAGAGCCAATACCGACTCCGGGAAACCCTTCCTAGAATGGTCGATAGAATGGCTTCAACGGAATATTTTGAGGACCTTTGGTTCTTAGCTATAAATTATTTGTGAAAACACTACATTCTTATTATCTTATCCTTCTCTAAACGACTACTCTTCCCTATGTTTTATTTTGGTTTCAAAGTTCCCTATCCTTGATCTATAGGAACGGAGCCATTTGAAAAATGTAATTTCTGGAAAATTGTTTTAAAATATCAAACCATTACTCTAAGGTAGTACTTAACCGTTTTAAAATGATTTCAAAACTCCAGTTGCAAAGCAAGCCTATAATTAGACCGAATGATAAAAGATCGGGTTTTGACAAAGGCCAAATAAAAAGATTTTGAGAATGGGGTAATATGATAAAATTTGATATTAAGAATAATTTGAATATCGAACTTATCTTAGCTGAAACCATTGGGTAATTTTTCTACTCCTATCTCCTGCCTTCAAAATTTGATGAGAAGCCCAAAACGGGTAGAAACGGGCTAGGATGGGAAATTGCTTGACCGCTGCCCTAGGTTGTTTGCAAGAATAGCCATCCTATTCATCCGGTAGGTTCTGAACCTAGTTAGTAGAGTGTGGTAAAAATATAAAGAATTTAGTACCCTCCTAGCTAATTATAAGAATTGAGTTAGTGATGCATGTAACCATCAGAAATCTGGAGTTGTTAGCATTAATAAATTTATGTAGGCCGAACCAGAAGAGATAAAATTTTGAGCTTTTACCAGTAGTCACTAGACTTACCCAGTAGACGTCATAAATTTTTCTGGAATTTTTAGAGGAATGCATCATAGTAGGATAATTCACACACTGAGCATGAATGTAATCTGGGATCTGTAGGTCGCCTACCTATTGTTTTTGTACAGCCCAAACTATAAGTAATAAAATGTCCAATTTTTAACAGTACCTTAGTAATCCAGTGAGGAAGATCTAGAAATTTTCTGGGAAATTTTGAGCCAGAAACCTGAGAGATAAAAATTCGGCAAGTGCACTGAACAATCTGTTCCAGAACTGTACCACTTGACTTGTTTAATTCCTATACAGAAACCTACCCATGCAAAAATTCTAATTTCCTCTCAGAACAAAGAAAACCTTATAGGAAACCTGAATACAAAATTTTGGTAATTTTATCATACCTTTAGAGTGACCATAAGGCTCGGTGTTGACTGAGAACTATGCAGGACAGAATTAGTCCCATCCACACGTCGCCTAATCTTTTTGTTCCTCGGAACCCCACTTAGGTTTCTCCAATAACTCTTGGGATTTAAAGCTCCGCACTATGTTCCTCGGTTAATCAACTTAGCCGTATACATGATCATTTCAGTGCATTTGAATCATTTCTATAATTGGGGCTTGACTTTTCGGTATCTATATGCAGAATGTCTAACACGAACACCGACCCCTCCAATCCCAATGGTGAAAGGCCAGCTCCCGGAGCAGAGCCCACCATGGCTCAATTATTGGCGATGCAGAATCGGCTCTTCGAGCGGATGGTTGCTAGTAGTGAAAGCATTGGGGCAGCCATGACCCAAAATATAAATCAGGGACAATCCAAGTTAGCGGACTTCCAACGAACTCACCCGTCAAACTTTTCATCTGCGGCTGATCCTCTCGATGCAGATGATTGGCTTCGGGATATTGAGGCCAAGCTCAATCTTGCCCACTGCGATGAAATGGAAAAGGCGGCTTACGCGGCACACTACCTTCAAGGTGCAGCCGCGGCATGGTGGGAAAGTTACAAGACCATTATTCCTGCTGACGAGCCCATCACTTGGGTAGTCTTTAAGGAAGGATTCCGATCCACCCATATTCCCGATGGTCTCATGGAGCTCAAGAGGAAGGAGTTCCTCAACTTGAAGCAAGGGGACATGCCTTTCATGGACTTCCTCAACCGCTTTAATTACCTTGCTCGATATGCTCCTGAAGAAGTAACCACAGAGGCTAGGAAAGTAAAACTCTGCCGAGACCGCCTCAACCCAGAAATGGAGTATGCTCTCTCTGCCCATGAAATCCACAAGCATGAAATCCTTGGTGGACAAAGCTCTTAGAGTGGAGTCCAGTGGGAAGAAGGTAATGGAAGAACGGAAGAGGAAATGGGCAACCAAAAAGACAGCTGCCGGTCCCTCCCATTCCCGCGTGATGCAGAGGGCTGTGTACCGTCCCCCTGCATCTCAGGCTTCAAGGACTCAGCCAAGACCGCAATACACAGCACCACGTCCGCAGCAACAAGCGGTTCAACGGTATAACCGCGGCGGATATCAAGCGGGTACACAAAGTCGGGCAGCAAATGTCCATTGTTTCAATTGTGGACAGATGGGACATTATGCTTTTAATTGTCCTCATCCTAAGAAGCAGGTACCACAACCTTCCGAACCAGTTGCTCAAGCTCCACCACGTGCTCCAACCCAGGGACGTAGAATTCAGCCTGGAGGCCGTAATGCACCAAAACCAGCCCCAGCATTTGGACGTGGTCGTTTGAACCACATAAATGTCGAAGAGGCCACAGATGCACCTAATGTGATGCTAGGTACATTTCTTATGAACTCAACATCCGTTTCTGTTCTTTTTGATTCTGGAGCATCACATTCATTTATATCTACCAGAACAGTAAATCAACAAAACCTAGAGACCAAACTTTTACCAAAGGTCATGCTAATACAATCACCTGATTCCACTTTCAGAACAGAACGAACGTGTATGGATGTTCCAATCAAAATAATGGACACAAATTTCAAAGCGAATCTAATCCAAATAAACTCCATGGAAATAGACATCATCCTAGGTATGGATTGGTTAACTAAGCACAGAGGGACTATTGATTGTGTCAATAGAACTGTTTCTCTGACAAATACGGATGGCGAGTCTATCACTTTCACACTAGATCATACTCCCAACTCTAAAACCTCATCCCTTCATGCAATAGTGACCACTCACCTCTCGAGTGTACCTATAGTGTGCAAGTATCCTGATGTATTTCCCGATGAGTTACCAGGAATGCCACCGGATCGGGATATCGAATTCGTGATTGATCTGAAACCTGGAACAGCACCCATCTCTAAAAGTCCCTACCGTATGACTTCCCAAGACCTATCTGAACTCAAAAAGCAACTCAATGAACAACTAAAGAAGGGATTCATTCGTCCCAGCTCATCACCATGGGGATGCCCGGTACTTTTCGTACCAAAGAAAGACGGTACCATGCGAATGTGCGTGGATTATCGCCCTCTAAATGAAGTCACTATCAAAAATAAATATCCACTTCCTAGAATAGATGATCTCTTCGATCAGATGACCGGTGCTCGGATCTTTTCCAAAATTGACCTAAGATTAGGATATTTCCAACTCAAGATCAAACCGGAGGACATTCCAAAAACAGCATTTACTACTCGCTACGGTCTATTTGAATACACCGTAGTATCCTTTGGACTGACCAACGCTCCTGCTACCTTCATGAACTTGATGAATAAAATATTCATGGAATATCTGGACAAATTTGTAGTGGTATTCATTGATGATATTCTTATTTACTCAAGAAACGAAAAAGAACACGCGCAACATCTGCGTATGGTTCTAGACAAGCTGCGAGAACACAAGCTATACGCAAAGTTCTCTAAATGTGAATTTTGGTTAAAGAAAGTGCCTTTCCTTGGCCATATTATATCAGAAGGAGGAATTGCTGTAGATCCAACCAATGTGGACAAAGTACTCTCTTGGAATCAACCTCAAACTGTCTCTGAGGTTCGAAGTTTTTCTCGGTTTAGCTGGCTATTATCGCCGGTATATTGAGAACTTCTCCAAGATTGCAAGACCAATAACTCAACTCCTCAAAAAGGAGCACAAGTTTGAATGGTCAGAAGCATGTGAATCAAGTTTCCAAATGTTAAAAGAGAAGCTCACCACAGCCCCAGTGCTGATCATGCCTGACATACACAAACACTTTGACATATATTGTGATGCATCTCACCAAGGGCTTGGATGTGTGTTGATGCAAGAGGGTAAAGTAGTGGCTTATGCCTCACGTCAATTACGACCTCATGAAATCAACTATCCAACTCATGATCTAGAATTAGCAGCCGTAGTGCATGCTTTAAAGATCTGGAGACACTATTTGATCGGGAAAAGGTGTAATATCTATACCGATCATAAAAGCCTGAAGTATTTCTTCACTCAATCAGATCTGAATTTGAGACAAAGGAGATGGTTAGAACTCATAGAGGATTACGATCTCAACATCCAATATCATCCAGGCAAGGCTAATGTGGTAGCTGACGCACTCAGTCGAAAGCTTCACCATATTACAGCTCAAGTCCTGAAAGATAAACCCAATCTAGCTTCTGAATTTGAAAAGCTTGATTTGGAAATCGTAGAGAATGGTTATGTTGCTGCATTGGCACTACAACCAACACTCTATGACCAAATAAAAGCCGCTCAGCTTTTAGATAAAGTAGTGGCTGAAATCAAGCACAATGTGAAAGAAGACATAGAGCCAAACTTCTCCTTGAATTCTGATGGCATGGTTATTCATGGAAGACAGCTATATATTCCAGACAATCAAGACCTTCGTGAGACCATTTTAAATGAAGCACACGAGTCCCCATTGTCTATCCATCCTGGAAGCACAAAAATGTACCAAGACATACGTACTCTATATTGGTGGCCTAACATGAGACGCGATATCGCGGCTTACGTGGCTATCTGTGAGGTATGTCAACGTGTTAAAGCGGAACACCAACGTCCAGCAGGTTTACTACAACCATTGAAAATACCGAATGGAAGTTTGATGAAGTAGGAATGGATTTTATCACTGGTCTCCCAAAAACCCCAAATGGACATGACTCAATTTGGGTCATAGTTGATCGGTTAACTAAAGTGGCTCATTTCATTCCGGTACATGTATCATACAATGGAGCCAAACTAGCTGAGCTCTATTTAACACACATTGTACGGTTACATGGGGTTCCTAAAGTAATTGTCTCAGATCGTGGACCACAATTCACATCAAGATTTTGGGAAAATTTACATGGACTCCTTGGAACCGAACTATTTTTCAGCACAGCCTTTCATCCTCAAACTGGTGGTCAGACCGAACGCACAAATCAGATTCTCGAAGATATGTTGCGAGCTTGCGTCTTGACATATAACACCAATTGGGAAAAATGCCTACCATTTGCAGAATTCTCCTACAATAACAGTTATCAGTCTAGCCTTCAGATGTCTCCATTTGAAGCACTCTATGGGAGAAAATGTAGAACACCCTTGTTCTGGTCCGAAGTGGGAGAAAGACAATTCTTTGGTCCAACTCTCATTGAGGAAGCTGAACAAAATGTGGCTACCATTCGAAGTCGGCTCAAAGAGGCACAATCGCGCCAAAAGAGCTACTCTGATCACCGTCGTCGCGAATTAAGCTTCGAAGTCGGTGATTACGTATATCTCAAGGTATCACCACTACGAGGCATTAGGCGATTTCAAGTACATGGAAAGTTAGCCCCCCGTTATATTGGACCATACCGAATTGTTGCAAAACGAGGACAAGTAGCATATCAATTGGAATTGCCACCTCAACTTTCAGGAGTACATAATGTTTTCCATGTCTCTCAACTCAAGAAATGTCTTAGAGTTACCAATGAGCTTGCCCCTATGGAAAACATATCTTTACAACCAGACCTCTCATATAGAGAATATCCAATTCGCATATTGGAAGAAGCTAAGCGACGTACCCGAAGCCATAGTATCAAGATGCTCAAAGTTCAGTGGAGTAATCACACTCCAGAAGAAGCCACATGGGAAAGAGAGGACAAGCTTAGAGCTGAGTTTCCAAGTTTCTTCTAGAGCTAGCAAAATCTCGGGGACGAGATTTCCTTGTAAGGGGGTAGAGCTGTAACATACCCAGAATATATGGAGACCTATGTTTGCTCTCGTGTGAAGAAAAACTAATAATCACATTGTCAATTCAAATTCATAAGGGAACTTTTTGGAGAAATAAAAATCTGAGAAAATTACCCTAGAAACTACACCATCTCGGTCAACCACTGTAATTTTCACTGGATTTTATCAAGTACATAAATGTCTCGAATAAATACTTTCACCTCAGCAAAATCTGGAAATGGTTATCTGCAGACAGCCTACTTGGCATTTTTTTTCCAGAACTAATCCATCAGACACCTCCTCACCAAAACCTACCAAAACCTGGATTGGAATGTGAAGCAATTACATTAAAAATTTCAATACAATCTTCACAAAAATTATACATAAAATAACAGGACAAAGCCTACTGACTCTGACAGGGAAGGCTAAATTTTGTTCCGAACTTTGAAGAATTATCAGGAAAAATCCACCAGTCTCACAACTCTGAATTTTGGCACAGAGCTAGTAATTGTCACTCACTGCCCACAGTAAATTTTCTACAATTTTATGTATACTGTACCCCAGTCAAAATGCCAGCTCAAGTTAGCTCCTCAACTACTTCATTAACTCACTTTCTAGAGGAAGTCTCCTCTCTGCTCTGACACTGCCAAGCGGGTCCCGGCCATTGTGGGTCCCATCTGTCAGTCACAGACACCCTTCCAGCCCGGCCCCACCTGCAGAACATCGTTGCCACGCTCGCGGACACGCGCCAAGCCACCGGCTGCATGCTCACAGAGCGGCGCCAGCGCGCCCTCCTCCTTCTCCTCGGCCAAGTCGACTGCAACCTGAGCCATCTCGCCATTCAGCACTCCTCGCCATTCTCTCACTCCTCCACGGAAAGCCCGAGGTGAAAACCACCACAGCTCTGAAAACACCGCCTTCTTCCTCAGCACCGGCGAGATCCCGACGGCCGTCGTCCTTCTCCGGTGAGCCTCTCTGCAACTGAGTCTTGGGAACGTGATCGCCTCTGGATACCTGACCCATTTTTCCCTTCTTCTTCCCCTGACCTCGAGGTTGAAGACGCGATCGTGAGCACTCGGCTCCGGCGACCATCGTCATCGCATGCATGCGTTCTCCCGGACCGAAGCAAGACAGGAGCTAATCTTTGGACAGCTTCATCGAAAACTCAAGACAAGCTCAATACCAGAGCACGAGAAGCAGCCGAGTCCCGAGACTGTAGAACCACGCCTTCTTCCTCTCCGCCGGCCACCGTGCCCCCTTCTTGCTCTCTCTTTGACCACGGTGAGTCAAACTCTGATTCCTCGCGTCTGTACCCACCTCAGCAACTCACTAAGGTGATGCCTACTTCATTTCTCTGTTACCTGGCCCAGATCCAGCCGTCGCCGTTTACCCGAGGCACTCCGCTGCTGTTGGACCTCTCCCGGAGCAACCGTCGCCGTTCCAGCTTCGCCGAGCTACGCAACACCCTCAGTGAGCATCCCTGGCACCTCCGTTACCGCATGCATGCATCACTTTAACCTGTAACATGACATCCATATGCATTCCATATACATGCCGAAAGAGACCGCCGCCTCCGCCGCCTTTGCCGTCGATTCCGGCCACCTCCGGTGACGAGACCACCACCGAAGGCTTCGCCTTGGACTCCTCTGAATTTTCTCTTTTGGCCCCAACTGCAGCCGACGCCTCCATCACCGTCGCCGCCGCCGAGAAGCTCGCCGGCTCAGTCCTCCTCTGTTTCGCCTGGCTGGACGGTCCGAACTGCAATCGGACGGTCCGTTCTATTGTGGCTGTGCCCCTGTATTCCACCTCGCCGGACGGTCCAAACTGCAATCGGACGGTCCGCTCCATGCTTCAGTGCCTGCTCTGCTCTGTTTCATCTACATGTGGACCCCATCCTTTGTAAAATCCAGAAAAATAAAAGAAATGAATAAATGCTTTTCTGTTACATTGAAAATGGATTTAACTTTGAAAATTCATTACAACTCCAAATTGGGTGAAACCAGTTTTGTGGGTTTTGTAAGTTTATCCTCTAAAATCTGATAAAATGAAAAGTAGCACTTTCTGTACAGAAAATTTACCTAAAAATTTATGAGAGTAAAAATGGGACTTTTGACTAGAAAATTCATAAGAAATTCATTATAACTCAGAAAAATGTCAAACCAATGTTGTAATTCTTATAAAACTGTATACTTTCCATCTATGAACTCAGCTTGCACAGATTTAGGCCGCACATAATCAGTACATGTTATTTCTCCAAAAGGACGCATAAAAATCGTAAAAATCATATCTCACAAATTGTAAGTGCAAAAATGAAAATAATTCCACCAAAGAGAGTATAAAACCAGTACCAAGCCACTGCACAAAAATCATGCATATTAGAGCATTTTGCATTTTTGCATTATTTATCGGTTTGGTGTTAACTTTAAAATTTAAAACTAGAAGGAGAGCCTTTGGAGTTCGAGGAGGTAGAATACTTTGAAGAACCTGAAGTAGACCTGAACCAAGGCAAGAATCCCACTACCTTTGAACATATTGCTCCTAAATTTTGGGATTATAAATGATTTTATTTCAACTTGCATTGTTATTTGGCTATGTAAAGTATATAGATGGTGGGCAAAGTTAGTTAATCCCATTTCCTGCATAACCAGCCTTGAAATGTTGATGACTTGCTACTTGTAACCCTAGGATGGGTAGAAGTACTTATTGAGTGCTTGCTATAAGGTATACATTGGTATATATGCTTAGACATGCATAGCTACTTACAAAATATATCATGGCTATCTAATTATGTTTCAAATGGGAATTTACTTACTTCTGATCAGAGATGAATATCCGTGATATTTGTGAACTAAAACCGAAGCAAAACCGTTTTAAGACTTGGGCAAGCAAGTGGTACACATATGTGATAGTTGTGTACCGATAGGGGGAGTGTTTTGCCTGGGTTGCTTAAGGACCGAACTCAGTGTCATATTCTCATGTTAGACAGTACAACCACATGTGCTAGTTATGGGATGGCCATAGCGGATTAAGTTATTTAATGTTTAGCCTTGCATTTTGGTAGGCAGAGTAGTAGGGGCAGTGCCTACGAATGTACGGTAGGGCTGTTCAGAGGAGCTACCTATGTGAACCATGAGGGACTGTGATCACCTCATGGCGTAGGCGTCTAAGTTTGTCCAATACAACGTTGTGTGCCTCGTGGGGAGCCGTGTAGGCAGATTCCCACGGCGCTGGGTTTAAGGCGTGGGCCCGCCACCCACGACATCGGGGTCGCGCCTCGGTGTGGAGTAACACACCTCGTGCTGGTGCAAGGCTAAATGTTAGGTAATGTAAAAGCTGTGTTGTGACCTCTAGACTGCACTCAACGTGAAGAGTGTGGTGGTACCGACGGGTACCGGACAAACTAGAGTGTAGCCGTTTGGCTTCTATCACATCATGTGTGGTAACGATGTACAAACTCTGCAGAGTCAAAACTAATCGGTTAGCCGTGCTCACGGTCATGAGCGGCATGGTTGTGCTCCATTGAGTATAGATTTATGTTTCTAAAATGCTTTATGAAATGGGATGGGATGATGAAGAATTTTATTGAATTATACTTGGTGATTGATGATATGATAATGAAAAGAGATGATGTGCTAAGTTGCTTTATAGTCTTGCTGCAAGAAGGGCAGTGAAGATATTATTATTCATGAAAAGGATGCCATGATACTACTCTATCAGTTTATTATGCAATTTAATTTTTATGAACTTCTCCTTTAAATTATTGCGAAATAAAATTGGCTTTATGCAGTAAAATTTAGCCCTTCATACAGCCTTAACCTTGATTATAGCCTACATGTATAACTAGGTTTGATTGTGGCCTTGCCAGTACCTTGCGTACTGAGTTCTATTTGTTTTTGTGAATGCTGCTATAGATTCATATACAGGTGGAGATGAGGACATGTTTGATGATTGTGGGGATGAACAGATCGATCAGGACGGTCCTATCTAAGGGTTTACCCTTAGTCGGTTGCCTGAGGGTTTGGGTAGCCAAGCTTCCGATGGACTAATTATTCAGCCTGTACGGCTTATGTAATTAATAGTTAGTATGTACTTGTATCTATACTTTCGTTTTACTTAGCTAAGTGCCCTATGTATTGGATATTGCTTGCTAGATGAACGTGTGGGACTAGAACTTTCCTGGGCTAGTCTCGCATTAGTAAGAATTTAGAAATGATGAGATGCATGGACGTTGATTCAACCGTAGACCATGTCCGCAGAAGTGTGTATCGTGTTTGGTCACCGCCTTCGTGTGGTTTGACGGGCACACTTCGCCGTTTCGGACTGGTGAATCAACTCTCCAAACATCTCTTTATTTCTGAATTCGGTGCTTTGGATTTGTATTGTGGATGGGTAAATATTATGACAAGTCTGCGATGAGGATGGATGGTTATTGTACTTATTTGGTTTTTATTCGAGATCCCATCCATCTAGATAGTTCGCGTTGTCATAGTAGTTACTCTCTATAATGCATTTCTGCGGTGCCCACATAGAGAGAGAATTTTTGAAGGGATAAATTGGAGATTTAATTTCGGATTTGAGATCTGGACTTCTAGGACTTTTGGGAATCTTTGAGAGAGGAATTATAGGAAGAAAGATCTCGAGGGGATTTTAGAATTTTGATTTTAATTCTTGGAATTTGAGGGCTTTTAAAATATACAATTTTGGCAAGTTTCAGGAAGGGAGTTTTCAATGGAATCTGAATTTTCGGAAGGGCAAAAATAAAGAGATTTGATGAAGAGCTTTAAAGGCGACTTTCGAAGGGTTTTATTGGAGGCTTCGAATTGCAAAATTCAAACCCGAGTACAGAGAATTTTTAGGAGAAGTGAAAGAAGGGTATTTTGATCCAAGGCTTCCAAAGGGATTCAAAGGGAGTTTGGATTTGGAATTTTTCCGAGGAAGTTTTGAGACAACCGAATTGCAAAATTCGAGTCTCGGATTTTAGGAGAGAGTTTGGGAATGAGGATTTAGGGTTTCAAGGGAGTTCAGACTGAGATCTATGGCACTTAATCCTTAAGCACACACAAAGAGCCAAAAATTTTTGAAATTAGGGTTTTTACCAACATAGTTTTTAATGGTCCAAAAACCGGGGTGTTACAAACTTACCCCCCTTAAAAAGAATCTCGTCCCTGAGATTCGAGATAAGGGGAACCACGAGGGCTATGAGGGAGGACTAGGGCAACCTATCCAACTAGGCCTTCGTCGGTCCTGTACATTATTCCGATCTTCATCCTTTGGGTCTTGGCAAAAGCTTCTCGATATCCTAGCGAGTATGTCAGTCTTATCTCTTAATCTTCCAGGTCTTGTTGTAGGTTCATCTGCTCTGGCGGAACCTGATCTTCGGTTACTTCGTCTATGGTCTCGAAGGTTAGGGCGTCTTGAACATCTTCTGCATCCATGTGGTTGAGACGCGATCTTCTGAAAATAGGCGAATTTTGCGATACTGATCCACTATTTGTGGGTTGACGCTCTTGGGACCGATCGTGGAAACTCTGTTACTTCCAACATTGGACTGCACCGGTCGGGTATTGCCTTGGCCTTGAGGGCATTGCCGAGAGTAATGTCCCATCTGATGGCAACGGAAACACTCGACTTCAGCCAAGCTTCTAGTCGATACGGCGGGTGTCGTGGAGTTACTTCCTCCACTATTACCATCGCTGACACCTGACGTTTGTTGTGGGGGTCTTGGAGTAGATGGGCGAGGGGTGAATCCAATAGCAGGGGCATACTGGGTTGGGCCTCTATTAAACTGTCCTGGTGGGGTGGTTCTTTGAAGAGTTCCATCCTTTTGTTGGAAACCAAGTTGTGAGGCTCTTCGTTTCCTTATGTCCACTATTTCTTTGTCAGCTTCTTCTACCAATAGAGCCTTGTTGATCATATGCTGAAATGTTGGGAACTCATGTGCCACGAGTTGAAGTCTTAAATCCACATTCATTCCTTTTAGAAACTTACGTATTTTCTTCTTGTCCGTATTGACTTCTTCCAGGGCATATCGAGCCAACTTATGGAAGTGACTCAGGTATTCGTTAATACTGCTATGCCCTTGCTTGAGGTTGTTAAATTCCTCCTTTTTCATATCGATTATACTTTCAGGGACGTACGATGCTCGAAAAGCTTTCATGAATTCCTTCCATTCGACGTCGTCGGGCATCTTCATGTGCGGCACATAATTTCCCACCATTCAGCGGCTGGTCCGGCTTAATTGATGAGCCATGAAGAGGGTTTTCTCTATTGGGGTGCATTGTACCAGGTTTAGCTTCCTTTCCACGTCTTTAAGCCAATCATCGGCTTCAACTGGCTCGATGGTGTGGGAGAACTCAGGGGGTCTTGATCTTAGGAAGTCTATCAGCTTTGATTGCCATTGTGTAGCTGTTAGGTTGGAGTTGTTGGATTGTGCTTCCTTGTTGTAATCTGCTAGAGTTTGGCTTTCCTGTGCAATATCTAGGTTTGCATAGCCAGGAGCTGTTGGAGGTTCATGGAAGGTGGTGGTGCTGGGGGAAACTCAGGTTGGTTCTCGTCTGCATTCTGATTGACAGGTTCGTTGGCGATCTCATGTCCATTATCTGTTACTTGATCCCTATTCTGATTCTCGTGGAGGTCATGGTTGGCTGCCTGAGCTGGTCATCCTCGTATCCGTGCGGTTAGGGGCATAGCTTTCAACAACGGGTATTACGAGCATTCTAACCCAGAAAGGTCAAGGTAATAGGGAAATTACTAGGAAAGGAGAAAACAGAAGAGAAAAAGAAATCTACCCGCGAAAAATTCTTTTCGCAAACAGGAAGACCAAACTAGGTGTGGCCAAGTCCAAGACTGGAACATACCATGCAAGAACGGACTACCAGACATAACACACTCACGTACTATCTTCGCAAAACTCCTAACGAGTTCGCGATCATTTCTAAGGTTAAACTCTTCTTGGTTCCATCTTCAAGTCCTGTCTCAAGCGAGGAGAAGACTTCACGTCTTCAGGCGAGAAAGAGGAAAGAGATTTCTAGCTTCTATGATTTTGAGGGGTTGAAGGAGTAGAAAATCTTTTTTGCAAATTTAGAGTAAGAGAGGAGAGCAGAAAATTTTCACAATAGTCTTATAGATTCCTTACAAGGCATCCTATCATAGAAGGGGTTTTGTTCCTATACCAAACCTATGCTCTGATACCACCTCTGTAACGCCCCCTTCCTGGTACCCCCGTACGGTGATACGGAGAGGAGCGCCGCAGGAGATTGGCGTGAACCAACTCCCACGGAACCGCGTGCAGACCAAGTCCCAGGAAAACCTTGCTAGTACCCTTGGGTTGCTTTTCGATTTCCGCTTTTTGTTGTTTTTGGTTTTCTTTAGTTTTTCATGGAGTTGTACTAGGTAGGGTACACAGCTAATAGAACTAAAGACAGAAATAGGGATATCTAGCCTTTATAAGTTGCGACGTTTTCGGGCAAGCCCTGAGCAGCAACGGTTCCTGCAAACAGAACGACATGCAGCGGAACGGCAGCGCAGCGGATCCCAATGCTCACAAGCAACGCTGGATAGGAAAGACCTAAGTCTGGGTACTTCAACGGCACTCTTTCGGGGGGAGTAAAAGTATAGGATGTATACGGCGTGCGCCAGCAAGCGGCATGCGCACGGGAGAGAAGGTAGCGCATCAAAGATAGGGTGGGGTTTATTTCAACAACTCCTTTTTGTCATTGAATAACCAGTTCAAAAACCTAAGTGTGAGTTGGCTCAATTGATTGGATAGAGGCTTCTCGCTAGATCCTATCGACGCGATTGCGTCCAAACACCTCGAGTCGACCTAACCAGATTTTATTGGATCTTAGATATTCTTATACCGCCTGTTCGGATCACGACGCGTTCTTGTGGATTCTGTCTCTCTGTCCCTCCCCCTTTTTTTTTTTTAGCCATGATAGCCTTTCCTATTTTCAGCTATTAGCTTCGTATTGTTCACTTCCGCTCACCTTCGTCAGGACCCGTAATCTCATCTTCACTGGTCCCATCCTCAGGCATTCACGTTCATCATCTCAGCGCCCTCTCGACCTATTCATAACTCCTCATACATTTAACGTCATCTCGATGTGCTCCCGCACTCATATCTCATACTGCAAGACTGTTATCCAACTCGGAAAGCCAATCTATGATGTAATCACGACCATCCTGGCAATCAGCCACCGTTTCAGACCACATTGGGCTCATTCATCAGTGCACTAAGTGCTGATTCTGGTAACGATTACCTAAACAAAAATCATTTTTCACAACCACTGGAAAACAAATCTACGCTAGAGGAATACGTCACAGGTTGCGTTAATCCGTGGCACGGTGTTCGATATCATGTCGTGTTATTAGACTTGCATATGGTGCCACCTTGTCATCCACGACGAAGTGCGTTCTTCCCGCACGTCTCTTGGTCAGTGGGGAAAGGTTACGACAGGTCTCGCCTTTCCAAAGCCTTCTGTGATAGCACGCGCTAATAAGCGTCCATCTTTGGACCAACAATATCAGGAAACTCACTTCCTGTACTAGGACAGGGGACATGCCCTCTCTGCACCCATCGCGCTCCACATTTTATAGCTAACCGAAACCATCTTGGGAACACTGTTTACTCAGCCAGCGGGTGTCCATTTCACCCGTTGGGTTTGCATCTGTGAGATGCCGGATGGAATTCACCCAAGGAATCGGTTCCTGACACGTATGCGAATAGCGAAGTGCCACCACCAGGCGATCACTTGCACCGTGGAATCTTTTGCAATTCAGATTTTATTCGCAAACGTCGTCGACAGCATGTCGTCGATTTTTTATTTGCAAACCTATTTTCCCAATCGCAAACAATAGTGATTGAGTGGAACCAATTTAGACCATTGCTCAAGAGCAGACGGTTCACCGAGGTACCACGAGGTGGCAGTGCCAAGCGGGATAGGATACTCAAAGACCACAGGTCTATGCAACTATCGGGCACGGTCCGTCGGTTCGCACGGCAAACCGATGGCCCGATCAATTTTGTTCCCACTCAGCAATGCATTTTGTAAACAAAACATGTTTAAATTTAGGAGGCCATATGTCAAGGAGTGACTTGCCTCAGTTCTTCGTCCAAACTTTGCGAAAATCTTCGAACGTCCGACGACGAATTTTCCGAAGCATCGACTATGCGCGAAAGAGAAACACACAAACCTAGATAATATACTATTATTAATAACTAATAGTGCCATTTGAGGTAGATCCTTTCATTTTTAGAGAAAATTTAGAGACTTGAACGGGCTCAATCGGCAGTTACGGTTTGGAAGATATGTTTGGGAAGGGTTGGGATTTTTCCTGAATATAGACAAGGATTTTTGATTTTTGGAAAAATTAGTTTGTCAACAGTGGCTGGAGGTGGGAACCCAGGTGTAAGTGCAGAGGAGTAGAGAAAGGGCGCACGGGCCACATGTTCAAGGATCAGCAGAGGAGGGAATTGCAAGGGCCCACATGTCTAGAGAGAGAAGGAGTCACTGTACGGTGGGCCACATGTAATGGGGTTGGGTGGGGTCCGGCTTGTAGAGTGATTAGGAGGATTAATTCAGAGTTTAATTTAGGTTGGGCCCATGTGTCGGTGTACACAGGTTTTAAGGGGCCGCCGCCCATATGCCAAGGCAGAGAGAGAGAGGAGGGGGGTGTCGGACAGGGAACAGGAGTCGGCCAGGAAGATTGACGGCCGACAGCGGTGGAGGGGGATGCCGTCAAACGGCCGGCTCGCCGAAAGAAGGGGACAGGCGGGAATGGATGAGGGAGGCACGGTGAGTGCGATTAACGGCTCGAAGATGGATGGAGCTCGAGGGGCCGGCTGACGGCGGAGAGGCATAAGCAGCGGGAGGGACCGGTCAGTCGCCGGTGACCCAGGGCAGTGGAGGATGGGCTCGGGGATGGGCTAGGATGGATGCGGGTGTCCCGTGGGAACGAAGAACGGAGGAAGGAACGTCGGCTCTTACCACGCGCAACGGTCGAGCTCCAATAGCACAGCAATGGCAGAGCGGTGGCCGGTGCCGATTGGGGCTTTTCCCACGGCGGCGCTCGGGTGCAATTGGGGCTCGATTAAGTTTTCGTGGGAGATGAGGAGTTTCGATGGTGGTGGCGGCTTAGTCGATAGGCTCGGGAGTTGTTGGTTGGAGGCGAGCCAAAAGGATTAATGGGCGGCGGGGAGAGCGACTCGGCCGGCCTGGGCAACTGGCATGACAGTGCGGGGGATTTATAGTGTGGTGTGGCACGTACGATAACGATAGAGGCGGTGGAGCCACGGATAAATGGTTCTGGGTAGTGCGCGGGGCTCGGGCGGGGGAGACGCTACTTGGCAGTGTCACAGGCGGCGGGCATGACTGCGGTGGGGAAAGAGAAGAGGAGGGCCGTGGTGAGGTGCGGATGGAACGGGGTTGACCTCAGTGTGCCTCTGGGCCTTCGGGGCTGGGTGCTGATGGGCGGGGCACCCGAGCGCGGAATTCACGAGGAGAACAGTACAAGAGACACGGCGAGAGACAAACAAGAGAGAGATCGAGGAAGAAGACGGATCCTTGAAAAAAGAAAAAACGCCGCCCGGCGGCCCTCCCGCCGCGTCGGTGCTACCGGGTGTGCCGGCCACGCGCGCGCAGGGCAGTACTAGAGGAGCGACGCGTGCCAGCCGGGTGCCAAGCCGCGGCGTGTCGCGCTGCGCGGCGATGTGCACTAGGCCGGTGGAACGAGGCGCTTGACTGGAGGCGTGTCACTCCACTCTGCAGATGTCTCTGCGCAGGCGGTGCGTCTGGGTCTGCGCTCATCTTCTCTTGAGGCTGAGTGGCTGACCGTCGTGCTGACGTCGAAGAGATACTCGGCAAACGGCCCACCGGGAAGAGCAGATAGCAGGCCTTTGTCTTTTTCCCTGGGAATTGTTCTTTGGAGGCATACTTGGTGCACGCCATCTAATAGTCAAGCACTCTTAAATCCAAAATTCTATATTTTTCGGAGAACACACATAATTTGAGGAATTTTATGGAAGACTTTTTTGAGGTATTTGTCTGGGTTTAGATTTAATATATATATAATACCCACATATATATACTTTTTATAGGAAAGAGATGGATAGGAAGTCCCCGAAAGGCAGCAGGCTAATCTTTGAGTGGCAGATACTGAAGACACACGCCGATGCCTCACATATAACTTTGGCGTCAACCTCTTGGTACTGTACGTTGCGACCTTCCCTTTATATCGTAAGTACCTGAACAATAGCGTATCCGCCAAGCCAGGAGGGGGTTGTACATATGGGCACCCCGTCCACGGGACCAACATTTTCATCGGAAAGGACATACTCGACGCCAATTTCAGATAAAACGCCAAATGCAGAGAAGGAAGAAGCAGACACCACACAATGCCCACCAACAACTGAAGATGTTGAGCACAGGACACTCTCTCAGACGAGCGCTAACAAACCAAGAACCCCATAATCCACCAGGAGCAGGTCATCCCCCCGGCCTTCTTCTTTGTATACTCCTGGTTCGATCCAATGAGTACTGGCTGTAGGACGTCGCCATCACACGCGTTGGAACCCGCGAGGATGAAGCCCCCTCCTGCTCCCTGCACGTCGCACAGAAAGGTGGCAGCAGCCGAGTCTCTCTCCCCGCCGCCATTAAATCCTTTGGGCTCGCTCAATCCCAACAACTCCCGAGCCTACGACTAACGCCCCACCACGAATCCTCATCTCCTACGACTTAATCGGCCGCCCAATTGCACCCGAGGCCGCCGTGGGGAAAGGCCCCAAATGGGCACCGCCACCGCCTGCCTTTGCTGTGCTTGGAGCTCGCCGTTGCGCGTGGTGGCTCGATTCCTTCCTCCGTCTTCTTCCCACGGGACACCGCACCATCCTAGCCTCCCGAGCCCTCCTCACTTCCCTGGGTCATCGGCGAACGACCCGTCCTCGCCGCTGTCCCTAGCCACGTCGCAGAAGAGTTGTCGCAGCGCACCCTCACGCACCCCCCTGGCAGATGCGTTACCTAGATTGGATTCTGTCTGCCCCTCCCTCGAGCAAGCACAATACCAGAATATCCACGTACGCATGATCCACACATAGAAACGACGCACGAATACTATATGATTAATACGAGAGACTCTCAACCGTGTCCTACCCATCGAATTGCCTCACTCATGCCTCGCCAATTCCGCTCCCTTCTTTCGGCGCACTTCGCTCTTGTGATTGACGGAGACGATCAATCACAAAACTCTCCTCCCTAACGCTTGTCGGACCGAGATCCATGCGCTAGATCTGAGCTGAGGAGAACGGTCTGTGATTCTCCTCTCGTGAATCCCCTAAGCATTGGTCGCGTAACTCACCCCGTCACCCCCGTGTCTACAAATCGCAATTCTCGCCCCCTAGAGAACCCGGAATAGTCCATCCGCGA
>RYFJ01004090.1:0-36490 GCA_003991445.1 Oryza meyeriana var. granulata | reverse complement strand
GCGGCCGTCTAGGTGAACGATGTCCGGGAAACCTACACGGAGGGGCTTCAATTCGAGAAGGTTTCGGTGATCTCTTGGCGGCGGGACGATGAAAGATGAGACGAGAGGCGAAGGGTCCTGGCCCCACGCAGCGTGCCATGGCTCGGGGATATCAGGGCTCCAGCAACGGCCTCTGCAGCGGGCTGGTGACTCAGGGCTGGGGCGCAACTCAGTAACTGCCTCTTGGTTGGGGCGGCAACAGTGGCCCGGCAGCGACACTTAGTCCTCCGTGACTCGGGCTGGCCTCCGGCTCAAGGGTGTGCTGTGGCGTGGCCGGCTGGCGGTGTGATGTTTTACACCGGAAATTAGAATATGGGCTCCTTGGTAAGGGGAAACATGCGGTGGTTTGTTGCAGAGTAACACAAAGAGATTTTTATTGCTTTGGGCGTGATGTGAGATAATACCTAACGTCAGTTGTGTGTTATTCCTCTGGAGAGGTTATGTCAATCAATGATCTTATCGTGCCTTCAGGGGGCGCCCTGCCTCCCTTTATATAATAGGGGACAGGGGTTACATGATAGGATCCAGCCGGATACGACCAAGGGATTTCTTCTTAGAGATATGAGTCTATCCGACTAAGATATGTTCCTTATTATACAAGGTAGATGCTGCCGGGTGCTATCTTATCTCTCAATTTACTGGTCGCCCATCCTCTATCCCGAGTGGCCCATGTACTCAGTAACTGAAGGTCCCAGGCCCATGGCTCTCACTAGCCCCTGGCCCTTCAAGAGTTTGAGCACAGCTGATGCCGGATCGTGCTCGTCCTCCCACGGGAGGTTGCCCGGAGTGCAGTGCGCCGAGTACTCTTTGCCGGTAAGTCTTCTCCCGAGTCCTGCTTAAATGTCAACTGGCAACGAGGTCTTTGAAGGGTTCATGAAAGTATTATGAACTAGTATTGCACAAATAGGTCGGACTCTATTCGGTGTGCCCCGACTTGTGCTTAATTGTGAAGACAATTAAACATGAAAGTAAAGCTCTTAACTCTGGAAGTTTTCCCGACAGATTACTACTGGTATTCTGTGACTCTTCGGTATCATGTAACGGATAAGCTTTATATCTTGCCGAGCATGAGACTACTACTATTAAGGACTCTTCGACTTTCATGTCAGTCGGAATATGTGTTTCTAGTCTTGCCCGAGTAGGAGTGTCTACTCGTGCATGGGACTCTTCCGCGTCATTCAGCTGGAAAAGGGGTTTATAGTCTTTTTCCGAGTGGCGTCCACTCGAAAGTTAGACTTCCTCCATCATGTTCAGCGGGAAAGACATTTATAGTCTCTCCGAGTGAATGTACTACTAGCAAGGTCGACTCCTTCGCATTCATGTCAGCGGGTAGAATTGTTGCTCATCGGTGGCAACTGATGGTCCATGCATGTAGGCCAGTACCAATCGTGAAGACAGAATCCATAGCGTGTTAGGTGTACCCGAGAAGGATCTGTCATTCCATTTTAATGAAGAACCAGCTTGGGATCTTATAAGGAGATCCTGGAGACTGGTGTATAAAACAGATATCCAAACATATATGTTTTAGCAATAAGGCTCTCATGAAGCAGATCTGTTTACCCTCATCGGCTCTGTTAGTTACACCACAGCACTAATAATTTTTCAAACTAAGCTGCGGGGCCCAATGAGCATTGCTAGACTGTAGGAATCATGATCTGTGTGCCAGTGCGAACTGTTAGGCCCAGCCATCTAGTCGGCATTGTTAATAAAAGACGGGGAAGAGAAAAAGATCCGTCGTCTTCCCCAAATCAGCAATCTCTCTTCGTCTCACTTCGCTTCTTTCGTTTTTTACACCCAAAATCGCCTCATCTTTTTCCGCACCCTGCTCCTCGTGTCGCCGCACCGCTAGGTTAGCTTCTGCTATTTCCCTATCCCTAACTTCCGGACCCGAAGCGATTCAATTCCTCGTTCTTGGCTCAAGTCCCTGCTTTGTTTTCCCAAATCCCTCAAACCCGCTCCGAGTCATCGGCCGGAAGCGGTCGTCTTGCGGTGTGGGCAGTTCGGTTGATCTGTCGTGCTTGCGAGGATTCTTGGCGCGGTGTTCGATTTTGTGGCTCGGTGAATGAAGCGGCTGAAAGTGGATCTATTACGGTGTTGCCTGCAGCGCCAGAGGTGATGTTCGCTGTGGCGCCTGCCAAAATGCTTGGGTCAAAGTCCGGTCCTAATCCCCGGCCTTGTGGAACGGTAGTTTTTCGGCGTGCTTTGTTTTTCGATCAGGGTATAGGCTTGTGCCTCCTTTATTCGTCACTTTCCGTCTTTCTTGATTTCCTTCTGCCGGCAATGTCACTCGCTGACTTCTATGGGTCTGGGAGTTGGTGCATTGAATCCCCAACTCGAATCTTCTTTCAGATCTCTATATTTGTTACTCTGTTTTCGGTGCTTCTGGGGGTGGTTGATCCACCCCCATTTCACTCATTGCCTCTTAATTTGCCCGACCTCTGTTCCAAGTATCAATCACTCTAACTGCTGCCAATGAGCAATAGCTATATGGTGATTGGGGGGGTGGGCCGGGTCTTCAACTCGTGAGGACAAAAGCGAAATATACCGGAAAAGAATTATCGTATCTCATTTGCCCTTCGAAATCTTCCTCCTGAAGGGCGTAGCTGACTACACAGGAGTGGGTTTTAAATTGCGCCGGATCTGGCTTCCCTCCCTTGGCGGCCCATTTAAACCCCGGCTTGGCCCGCCTGCTCCGTGTGGTTCGGCGAATTGTCATGGCAGGGCTTACCTTTGAAAAATGGCGCTAGCCAACGCAAACTGCTGTTGGATGGGGATAGATGACTCTCAAGAGGGCTTTGGGGGGCCTTGATGAATAGGGTTTCCTTTGTGTGCCTACGACTAGAATCGCCGTTTTCCTCCATTGAACAAGGCGCATTGTCAGCGTGAGCTTAGGAAGTGTTCATATCCGGTGCCTAGTGCCTTTTTATAAATGAGGTCAACATGGAAAAAAAACTACGATTCCTCGGATTGCTTGATTAATCCCAAGTCCTAAACTATAAAAGCTCCGTGTTGTCTCTTGTGCCCGGACCTGTGATACTGGCTATTGCCGTGCCGTTATCCTCAGCACCTTCTCCTTCCATCTCCGACAAACGGGGCCGGGCGGCTCAGAACCTTCCCATCACGGCGCTCCGCCCAAGCTCCCTCCTCCCCATGTCTATATACCCGGCATGCCGACTTTCTCGTATCACGTATCAGATAAAATTATATTACTTCTTGTTTTCTATCAGCCGAACTCTCCGTTCCCTACTTTCATCCGTAGCCGGGAGTCACTTCTCCGTTGCTCTCTTTCCCTATGTCCACAGGGCATTGGCATTTCACAGCCTTGCCATCGTTGCTTACTCTGGGGCTCGCGGTTGACTTCTCCCCGCACAGTACTCCACTGCCTCCGGCGGTCCTCATGCTTTATCCTTACCCTGATTTATTGGAAGTATTCCTGACAGAGTGGTCCAGACCCAGCTTATCTGACTCGCGCGGCATTCATTCCACGGGTTATGTTTGCTACAATGTCTAACACTACTGGCGATTATCCAATTCTTTCTACAGTGAATATCTTATTATCGGAATGGATGATCTCCGGCGTGTTCGGGCCGGGACCTGTTGCATGCCCGAAAGCTGGATCTCACGCCGCTCGCACCGCCGAATCCACCAAGCGTCAAACTCTTTACTTGACTCGCCGCCTCGCCCGCCTCCGCCGCCCTTCTCCGTCTGCGGTCCCAGCCGTTATTTCCTTCGCTTGTGGTGCTGAGTGTTCACTGAGCCCGTGGAATTGTAATTGTTCAGCCATTGCTGAGTATATAAGCATTTAGTTTGACTCACTTATGTGGCATGAAGAATTTGATGAAGACTCGCCCCTGTCAGCCGTTTGCGGTGAACGAGAAGAGGCCAAGGAGTCCTCTGCTGCCCAATCCGACTCCAATAGAGCGGGGAAGAAACCATTTTGTATCGGGGCGAGGGGGCCATGACAGCGCGTGCCGTGGCAGGAGGCACTTGAAATAAGGACGCCGTCGCTGCGGCACTTAGGCGATCAATGTCCAGGTTGAGACCTAGGGTTTGCGCCAACGTGTCGACCGGCCGTAGCGCCAGCACACAGCTGGCATGAGCAGATGCCGCTTACAGGGGCAGGGCGTCCAAGCCGACCATTCGCGAATCGGAGCCGCACTCGGCTGAATGCGCCGCCACGCGGACTGTGAGCCGACAGGGTCCCCGACTGCGGAGTCTGGCGCTTCGCCGGGGACCGGGTCCACCCTCAAGAGCTGAAGTTCTCAAGAGGTGCGCTGCTCGGTCTTCTTGAAATTCTGTGTTATGTGTTGAAGTATCATGCTTGATGTCTGGTTTTCGTCGTGCCAGGAAGCGGGCGATATCGTTCCAAGGAGTCAACCCGACCCCGCTTCCCTTGAAGTGCCTGCCCCAGCCGAGCCGCGCCCAAACACACCTGCCGGGCCGGTGGGCCCATGTCCCGGTCGCAGGAGACTGAGGTGGTTCCCGATGCAGGATCTGCTGCCACAGACAGGTGGCCTGCTGGGCCGAGGCCCAGCCCACTTGAAGTTGTCGCCGTCGCGGAGGGTGCGGACGGACCCCTGGCGGTCCTGAAGTGCGGGGAGGTGCCGTCGAGTGCTGGACCATCGCTTTGTGGTTGTCCAGCGGCGCTGCCGAGATCCTGGACTAACCGGATCGAGGCTCTCCATGCGTGATGCCCCGGAGATTCACATGGACGGCTCCCGATGGGAAATGCGAAAAGCTTCAAAGCTTGACGAAGTCGTCACGAGTGGAGAGACGAGAGCTTGCTTCGCGCCGCCATCAATGCGGGTCTCAGGAGTTCGCGTATGATCCTTGTGGTAGAGCTTTGGCAATCTTCTTGTTTTGATGTCTGACTCCGGTCCTTGATCCGTCTTTTATCTGAACAGAACTGTTGACCGCAATGAACGGATAGGAAATTTGGTCGAGGTGGTCCCCATCTCGCGGAACTGGGGCAGCTCCAAGGCATTGAAGGCGAGAGGAGGCGCGTCACGTGGGGAGGGAGGCCTGGCTGAAGAGTGCGCAGATCAGCTTGCAGGAGGAGACATGGGCTCGGCGATTAAGATCAGAGGTAGATCCCGAGTACATTCTTCTGACTGGACGTTGGATAGCATTCATTACCAGCTGCGTTGTTCCGACTGCCCAGTTTGTGTCATGAACTGCACGTTAGCTCTTGCTAATCTGTGAATGCACCTCGAGCGGAGTCTAAAGCCAAACCAGAGAGGGAGTCGTTGTTGAAGGCCTGAAGAAAGCCCAAGGCCGAGCTCGAGAAGGTCATGGCCGACCTGCAAAGGCCAACCGAGCTTCGACCGGCTGAGAATTCCGAGTGCAGGAGGTCGTCAAGCTCGGTCAGGAGAAGGCTGAACTGAGAAGCTCGTGGCCGGCTGGAGGCGACTACGAAAGTAAGTCCTCAACCTAAAGCTGTGATCTAGCCATCATTCGTTATTCTGTGTGTCATGCCGAATCTGACAAGTTTCTTGCCGGCGGACCTAGCAGACATGAGTCCAACGTCCGAAGCGCCAGTATCGATTCTCACAGAGGAGATAAGGAGCTGATAGGGATCACGGAGCCCTCTCGTTGGTCCGTGAAAGGGTCCTTGGACTCTCGTGAGATGCCACGCCCTGTGGTGGACAGTTGCAGCAGAATTCCCGGCGAGGTAGAGGTGCGTTCGAGGCGATGCACGAGTGCCCTTGAAAAAGTATCTGAATGAGCTGGTTGTCCAGCGCTTGAGGGCCAAGCCCGCGCAATTGACAGTCCATTACCTACGGCAGATATGTGAAGCCATCGGGAGGGGTTTGCCGAAGAGACGACATGCACGAGGAGGCGCTGGGCTGATTGCCCGGGCGAAGCAACTGCTACGAACATACCCGAGGACTTTGTCTGTAAGGGCAACATGTTTATGTAGTCGGGATATATAACTTGTGTATAAACCAGCATGTGTATATTGTGGCATGCCCGCCAGAAGCTTATTGTTCGTTTCATTAGCTTAGCCTGACCGTCGTAGTATGCCCGAGTTTGTACTGTCAGAACTTATGAACAACGTTCGTAGTAAGAAGTTGTTAACTGGGAAATGTGACAGTCATAGTAAAGGCTTCATAACCGAAGTGAAAATAAGCTGTATCTATTGAAGAGCACATATATAATGCAGCCCCCAACTCAACTACTGCGGTGATACAGGAGCGGCGTAGTGAGTCACAAGAACTGTATCACATGAAATTATAGAATAAGGTCTAGAAAGGAACGTAGCTGTTCTATTTCATGAAGTTGCGATTGAGCAACGCAGTCTTCGGTTTTCAGTGTTAGGCGCCTGCGCGGTGACCTCGCTAAAATGAACGGCCCCTTCTCCAGATTGGGGAATAACTTAATGCCTTTTTGGTGGTTGTATTTTCCTCAGAACGCAGATCCCGATAAAATAGCGCGGCCATAGGACAGTGATTGTCGTAGCACGTAGGCCTTGGAGTCGTTGCGCTGGATTGTTGCGGTGTCTCTTGCTTCTTTCAGCTGATCTGCGGTTCGCTAGTCGGGTATTGTTGGAGTCTCTTCTGAGTATCCGGACTCGTGGAGACCGAACTGTAAACCGGTAGGTAGAGCAGCTCGCACACCCGTAGACCATGAGAAAGAAGGGGATTGCCTTGCCCGACTAACCATGGTTCTAGAGACCAGAGAAATGATGTGGAGTTCTTGTACGTCTCCACCTATTTAGTCGGGTCGGGATATCTGGCTGATGCCTGCTGTAACACGGAGTAACGTTGGTCGTTCGCCCTGCCGTTGCTCGCGGCGGGGTTATCTGCCACCCAGACTGGCCGTTAGCAATCTTACGATGCGAATGATGACAACGTACTCGCAAAGTCTGAAATTACCCGCTGAGAACTGAGTACTGTTGTGGTGATGATGCGGTTAAGGGACCCCAATCGTATATGTAAATGACTCAAGATGATAGTCCTTTGCTTGTGCTGCTGTAATGTTGCAACGAGTTTAGCCTCATCCACTTGGTGAATTTTATCCACCGCGACGAATAAATGTGTGAACCCTCTTGTGCTTTTCTTGAAGGCCCGACCATGTTGCGCCCCATAGTACAAATGGCCATGAAATGGGGATAGTTTGAGTTTCCTGGCCTAGAAGATTTGTTTGTCTTGCGTCAGAACTGGCAAGCCTGCCTGCGAACGCTGATCTTTGGCGTCTGTTACTGCTTGTGGGCCAAAAATCCCTGCGTAAGCCTTTCGCGACTAATGTCCCTAGATGCGGCGTGGTTGCCACATATCCTAAGTGGATCGAATGCAGAATCTTGCTTGCCCTCTCCGTGGTGACGCAGCACATGAGGACACGGATGTGCTCTTCGGTCACAGGTCTTCTCGACTAGTAGGAAGCTTTTGCTTCGCCGCTTATCTGCCAGCTTGACTGGATCTTCTGGGAGTTGTCAGTCTAGGAGAAATTTTGAAAAGGAGTTCTCAGTCTTGACATATGTGCAGCCACTCATTCTGTGGTCGCGGTAGGCTCGCTCCGACTGCTCGGTGCCGGTTTCTTCTTGACTGATGGCTCCGTAATTGCTCGACAAAGATTCCTTGGAAACTGCTTCTCACTTGGATCCATGTTTGCAGCTCGGTCTCTGCGTGTGTATTCGGAGCAGGACATGTGTGATTTCTATGCCGTCGAACTTGTTTTCCAGCTTGCGGCTCTACAGTATGCGCCATGGTATCGTCGAGAAGGTTCCAGTCTTTCATGACTTGGTTTACCACGAGTTTGAGAATTCTCCGCGCACAAACAGTCGCGTATGCCGAGTGATATAAACGCGATGCGGAGCTCCGTGAACAAGTGCTCGTACTCGGCGACGTTGTGGAAGCGGAAGTGGATTTGTAGAACGTACTTCAGTTTTTCCCAGGTGGGGTCGTCAATATTGATCCGGCCGTGCCTCCGATCCGTAGGGAACCGTCGAGTACTATTGTCCAGTATTCTATGCTTTGCTATTGGTGTAGGCAGTTGGCTTCTGTCCAGCTCGGCCACGAAGTCGGCTTAGAGCCTGAGACTTAATTTGCTGTCCGTGGCTGGAAAGGTGATGTCCGAACGCCATCAGCTCGATGCCATGTTAGCAATTCGCTCGTTGGCCTCGCGATTATGAAGGACATCCCCGCGTGGAAAGTCTGTGACACGTGACTGGCTGTGCGTTGGTAAATAGATGCCACCACTTTTTGACTGTGATGAGTAGCCATATCGGCAGCTTCTGGACCTACGGATATCTCGTTTTGGAGTCGCAAGGACGTGCTGAGAAGGTAACTGGCCGTTTTATTTTTTGAAAATGACCTGTTCGGATTGCATCAACCACCAGCACGTGCTGACTACCTGTGTTGTGGCCAGATATAGCATTAGCCGGTTCCTGGGGCAGAGGTGACGCCAACACGGGGGGTGCATGTGAGGAATTCTTTGAAAGTCTTCGAGGCTTCGCTGGGCTTCGGGAGTCCATTGGAAATTGTCGCCTTTTGAGTAGCTTGAGAAGGGCACTGCCCGTTCACCCAGTCGGGACATAAACGGTGAGTGCCACCATGCAGCCTGAAGCTTCTGACGTGCTTTGAGGTTAGTCGGCGGGAGCCAGTGTTCCTGAATGGCGTTGACTTTCTCCGGATGTGGCTCGATGCGACGATGCGAGACGATGAAGCCGGAGTAACTTCCGGATGGCAACCCGAAGGCGCATTTTTTCGGGTTCAACTTCATCTTGAATCTTCAAAGGTTTTTGGAAGGTTCTTTCCAAGTCAGCGATGAGGTTTTTGATCCGTTTGATCACCACTCGTCGACGTAGGCTTTCCCCTTGCACCCGATCTGAGTGTGCAGACACCGCTGATAGCCTTTGATAGGTTGCGCCCAGGTTCTTAGACCGAACGATTGTGATATAGCATATGCCTCAAACGGTGTGGATGAAAGACGTCTTCAGCAGTCTTTCCTCCCTTATGGGCTTGATTTGATGGTATCCCGAGTAATCAGTCAAGAAGCTGAGTAAGGTCGCACCTGCCGTGGAATCAACCACTGATTACTCCGGGGAAGACCAAATGGTCCTGGGGCACGCTTTGTTAGGTCGGTGGTAGTCGACGCAGCATGCGCCATTTACTGTTTTTCTGTTAGGCCATGAACGGTTTGCAGCCAGCCAGGGTGGTAGTCTCCTTGATGAACCGGCTGCGAGGACTTGGAATTTCCCGGATAGCATCTTTGCGTCTGAGCGAAGCGCCATGACGCCGTTGCTTGACTGCTTGGCGTCTGTCTCACGTTTAGGGCGTGCTCGATCACCTCTTGGTACGCCGGCATGTCGGATGGTTCCACGCGAAGATATCCTTATGGCTTGGAGGAGAGTGACAAGCGCTCTTCCTATTTTGGGTCGAGTCGGTCCGACTACGCAGTCTGAAGGGTCGGAAGGGTCAGGTCAGAGTCGCTGAATTCCTGACCTTCACTGCTTTTTCTGCCGGAATTTGATCTGTGCTTGACTTCTGTTTGTACGGCTTGCCGAATGTTATCGTGCCGATGCCGCTCTTGGATTGAGGCATGTTCGCAGCTCTCTTGTATGCAGTTGAAGGCTTCTTGACGTTGCTGCGGAGGCGAGAGGAACTCTGCTGTCCAGGCATCTTCAGCACCACGTATTATAGTGGCGGTAATTGCCATATAAATTTGCAGTCCGGTCGTGCCGAGTATGCATGGTACGGGTCCTCGAAGTCGGTGACTATGAAGCACGAATTTTTGTGCGGAAATTATCCCGGTGCCGAAGGTAGCGGCAACGTTCTCTGCCCAAGGGAGTTGATGATAGGCAGGAATTATCCCGTGGAAGGGGCAGTGCCGCCGTAGTTTGAATGATGAATTTTTCCATTCTGCGTCAAAGTCTTGGCGAAAGGATAAAGCGCGCTGCCTTCGTCGCTGAGGGTTTTCTTCAGCCTTGATTGTTTCTGTCGAGGGGTTCGGACGAGTAGGATAGCGTCCTGGGTGGAACCTGATCTGGGTGATCTGCGCGACTTGAAGTGATGGCATTGCTCTGACCAGCGGAGGTATTTGGGGGTTGTCTGTCCGTGGAGACGCGTGTCGATGTCGCGCGCTGAAAGCTTCTGTTTTTGCACTTGGACTTCGTACGCGCGTGGCCCCCCCAAGATATGGTTGAGCTTGGACTTGAGGATCTTGAAAATCATTTAGCCGGACCGAGTCGGCTTATCTTTAGTCTTGTCGGCGCCAGACATGAACTGTTCTGCGGTCGGGAGGCTAAACTTCTGTGTATGCAGTACTACAGTCTTTGTGCCACGTGCTTTCGCGTTGGGAATGAAAGGGGCAATGGCCGCTCATGACTTTCTGGTAGTCGTCTGTTCGCTGGGGCCGCGACCGACTGCGCTCCATGTTGGCCACTCATTGTCGTCTTCCGCTTACGCTCCAAGATTTGGTTTGCAGACGGCTCGTTGTCGCTTTTCGCCTTCTGTTCTTTCTATCGGGCTCTCTTCTTCTCGTCGAGGCTCAGCGACCGCTTCGCGCTTAAGTCGGCGTAATTATTGGCCCATGTCGAAGAGTACGGACTGTGGATGTGGCTTCGAGTGAACTTGCAAAAGCGCGGGCGTCTTTACCCCTTGGCGAATGGCGCGATGAGCTCGTTCTTGACCGTTGAATCTGTTGCGCTTCTCGGGAAACCTTTTGATGAATTCAACGTAGAGAATCGTTTTCTTCTGGTGGAGTCTCATAAAGAATTCATGCTCCGAAGCGGTTATCTCGTAGTCCCTGAAAATTAGCGCTAAACCCTCTGAGTTCTCCCAGAACCGATCGAGCCGTTAGGGGGCCTGTCCAGCCATGTCTCGCCGAGTCGGCTAGCGTGACCGGAGGTATGTCTAGCTCATGACTTATTGTCCGCATACCCAGCACGCTCGACTGCTAGGACGTATGACGGGTGAGCAGTGAGTCGGTGGATTGTCTTGCCGTCATACATTTCAATATAGTGGGTGAAGCCAGTCGGCCATGACGCCTGTAGCTCGCCGAGTAGACAGGCTGGGATATGCCCTTCATCTTCGCGGGGGCTCGGCTTCGACCATGGCGGTTAAACCCTCGTGGATGGAGACCAAAGGCTCGTGTTTCGTCTTCCAGTCGCGTCGCTTCATCTTCTTGTCGTTGCGGTGCGCACAGGGGGGGGGGGGGGGGGGGGGGGAGACCGGCTGCGTTCGTGGCTTCTTTTTCTTTGTTTTTTCTCTTAGGGGGGTGTTATTATGATAGTATGGCGAAGTCGTGTGGTAGGCGCTCTCCGGAGGTCTTGATTAGGCCTGGCGTCATACCGGTGACGGCACAAGCTTGTTGTTATTAGTATTGCAGAGCGTGGTTTGCCTAGACACTCGCTTGCCGACTAGCGCCGGCTACCGGCGCCGAGTTGATGCAGATGAGCCCTGCGCCGGGAACGCCGACGGGTTGGTCGTGTAATTGTGTCGCCCGACTGCTGTTGCTCTTGACAGGCGGCGGCTGTGATCATCACCTTGATCCTGCAATAGTTGGGTGGCCTGGTATCAGGCCGAGTTGGAGTGTATCCAGCAAGGTTTGCGGCGGCGCCACGACGTTCTGTTGTGGCGTGACGAAGACGTCGTGGTCGCGACTTTGGTTTGGAGGATCTGCTGCTGAGCAACTCGCCCAGCCTGGCATAGCTCTTCATTGCGGGCCACACGATTGGCCTCCTCTTGTTGTAGTCGGCACGCCTCCTCCTGTTGCTCTTCTTGTAGTCGGCGTACTTCAGATGGTGGCGTTGAAGCCATGAAGATCTCGCGAGGAAGGAGGAAGCTTGCCAATGTAGAGTCCGAACTGGCGCTCGAACCGCTGTCCGACTTGGTGTCGGACTCCGAGTAGTTTATTGGATGAGAAACGACTCCGACCTCTCTAGATCCAATCTGAAACGGCGCTTGGCGTGTCCAAACTGAATTGCTGGAGATCGGGTCTGCTGCACGGGATATGGGTGCGCAGCGTCGCTAGAGCTATGAGGGAGAATGACAAACCTCTCTCCTTCTCGGCCCAACCCGGGCTGCTCAAGGCCTAGCGCGAGTCGGGACTCCGAAGGAAGGGTGTTCCCGATGCTCGGCAATGTGAAGGACTGCCGCAGAAAGTCGCTGAAGGAGACGGCGATGTCCGATGGCCGACTGGCGCTACGTCGGCTAGTTCCTGACCGGCAAGATTGGATCTGCTCAACCAAGGTGAGGTTGCCGAGTTGATCGGCGAAGAAATCTAAGCTCCCGAAGGTAATTGCATCTCCGGGAGAGAACTTGTTGCTGTTGACTCCGTTGATCGAATCCATCGAATCTTCTGATGAGGAATTCACCGGAGCCCCTACCTGGCACGCCAACTGTCGATGCTTTGCACCGGCAATAAAACTATGGGGCTACTCGGCGAAGGTGAATTTGGTGGACTGCAGAGGAACACAGGAGAATTATACTAGTTCAGGCCCTCAAGGTGAGGTAATACCCTACGTCCAGTTGAGGTGTTATTCCTCTGAGGTGTATGGCGATCGATGATCTGATTGTTCTTGTTGTCCCCCCCTGAGGGGCGCCTGCCTCCCTTTAATACTAGGGACAGGTACATGATAAGGATCCCAGCCGGATACGACCAAGGGATTTCCTTCTTAGAGATAGAGTCCTATCCGACTAAGGACTATGTTTCCCTTATTATACAAGGACGCCTGCCGGGTGCTATCTTATCTCTAATTACATGGTTCGGCCCATCCTCTATCCGAGTGGCCCATGTACTAGTAATGAGGTACCCGGGGCCCATGGCCTCCACAGGATGCTACTCATATATGGGACTCTTCAGCATCATGTCAGCTGGAAAGGGGGGTTTATAGTCTTTCCTGAGTGGCGTCCCACCCAGAAGCTAGACTCCTCCGCATCATGTCAGCGGGAATGAGAAATTTATAGTCTCTCCCGAGTAGTGCACTACTCGAAAGTTAGACTCTTCAGCATCATATCAGCTGGAATGATGTTGCTCATGGCAATTGATGGCCACGCATGTAGGCCGAGTACCACTTTATGAAAATAAATCCACGGCGTGGTTAGGTGTACTCGAGAAAGATACCTGCATCCCCAATTTTAATGAAGACCAGCTTGTGATCCTTGTAAGGATATATCCTCGAGACCTGGTGGATAAAACAGATACCTAAACATATATGTTTAGCAATAAGGCTCTCATGAAGCATATCTGTTTACCTCATCGGCTCCTGTTAGTAGCACCAGCGCTAAAATTTCAACTTAGCTTGCGGGCGGCCCACATGGAGCATGCTACTATAGGAACTCATATCTTGGTGGCCCGGCACCGACTGTGTAGGCCCAAGCCCATTTAGTCGACACAGGCTCTATAAATAACGGGGAGAGAGAAAAGATTCCTTCATCTTCCCCAAATCAGCCAATCGTTTCGTCTTCCATCTCCGTGCCCAAATTTTGCCTTTTGCTCGGCTAGGGTTAGCTGTTGCTGCTGTTCCCTGCTCAAACTCGAGCGATTCCAGTCCGCTTCGTCTGTTCCAAGCCCCCAATTCGCTTTTTCCCCAAATCTTCCCACTCCCCACCATGCCAAAAGCTTCGGATCTTGCGGGTGCGCCAGGGAATGCCTGGCCGACTTCGGATTGTGGCTCGGTGAAACTGAGGTTGCTGGAGAGTGAATTGAAGTTGCCCCAGTCAGGGGTGATTCCGTTGGCGGCCGCTAAGGGTGAGTCGGTCCCAAATCCCCTAATCTGGCTAAACCAGTAGTTTTTGCCTCTTTTTTCGATCGGGGTTTGTGCCTTCCCTCCTCTATTTCTTCACCGCTCCTTGACTTTCTACTGGGTTGGAGTTGGTGAATTTGAATCCCAACTCGATTCTTTCAAATCTCCCATATTTGTCACTGCTTTGCGAGTGCTTTTTGGGTGTGGAACCCCATTTAATTTCTTCAGGCATCTGTTCCACGTCAAACCTCTAGCCCTCACAAGAATAATGTCAATGTGATTGGGGGGTAGTCTCCAATTGAGGAGTGATAGGCAAGAAAACATATCTTGATCTCGCCCTTGAAATCTTCCTTGAAAGGCTGGCACAAGGAGTAGGTTCTATTGCGCAGATCTGGCTCCCTCTTTGCTGTCCATAACGGCTTGCGCCGGTAGTTTTATACCAAGTTGGTCGGCAGATTCGCAACTTTGTGAGGAGATGGGGCAAGTTGCACCAATTGCTGGAGATTGGATAAGCTTAATGAAGCTGGCTGACAGGCTTGGGTGGCGCGGCGTTTTCTTTGACTCGGCGGCATCCAGCCGCTGAAGCTGAGGAGCGCGTTATTCGGCTGGGATTTCAGGCAAACTTGATCCTGACGAGTAAGCCACAATCGACCGATAAGTTTCAAGGTACTTGAGACCCTGTTTGGTTACTTCTTGTCGATGTTTTTACACCGGCCCCCTCAATAAATATATGGGACTATCGCAGATGGACACTCGGTGGATTGCAAAGGAACACACGGGAGATTTTATAACTGGTTTTAGGCCTCAATGTGAGTAATACCCTACGTCCAGTTTTATGTATTCTTTGAGGAATTATGGGTGGCGATTCTGATGAACCATATGGCCGTTTGAGCTTATGTGTGGCCGCTTGCCCTCAGGGGGCGCCCTGCTCCCCTTATATACTGGGGCAGGGGTACATAGGTAGGAGTCACCAGCCAGATATGGCCAAGGGATCTCCTCTAGAGATATAAACCACCCGACTAGGGAACTGTATATTTCCTTAGTGTACAAGGCAAGGTCTGTGAGGTTACCATATCTCTAATTACAGGTTAGGCCCATCCTCTATCCGAGTGCCGCATATGCTTGTCATGAGGTACCGGGCCAGGCAGACCACACTTTCCTCGAGGGGGTGATCGAGACCGAGGATGATAAACGCCGGATTGCTGCTTATAGCTTCTTAGGCGTCGCCCCAAGGTATGCTTACTCCTCATCCTGTGATGCATGCCACAGTGGGTCTGTATCTGTGGCATTGCCTCAGCATTATGTGATAGATGTTATTGAATCTTCTGTAGGAATGCATGGAGTTCGATGAGGACTCCCGCCATTGTCAGCCGTTAAAAGCAAAGAAGAGGCCGAGGAGCCCTGCTGCGCCCAACCACCGACTCCAAGAGAGCCGGGAAAAAACCCAATTCTATATCGGGGGAAGGCCATGACCCCCGCGTGTCATGGTTGGAGACCTGAAGATAAGGACACCACTGCCACGGCGCCCAGGCGATCAAGTCCCATGTTGGATCATACGACCGAGCTCGACGCTACCCAAGCCCGGCAAAAGGCGTCGCGAGTACGCGGTTCGAGCAATGAGCGCCCGCCAAGCACACGGGTGGCCTGAGTCGGCCATTCGCCACCGAGCGTAGGGTCGCCTCCAGTTGCCACGCCCGCTGCAACTACTCGCTGACCAGGCCAACAACCGGCACTAACGCTCCATAGGACCCGGATCGCCCGGCGGGAGACTAAAGTTCTCCAAGAGGTATGCTGCTCCGGATCTTCTAAGAGTCTTGTGTGTCGCAGTAGTATGTTGATGTGCGTTTCACCATGCAGGAAGCGTGCCGATATCGATCTCAAGGAGACCGCTCCGACCGCTCCCTTGAAGAGCCTGCCCCAGCCGGAGCCAGCGCCCGCGAGCACACCCATTGACGCCGGTGGCCACTCTAGTCACGGAGACCTGAGGTGGTCCCGACTGCGGGGCACAGTTGCCGCCCGACCAGAGTAGTTACTGAGGTTGCTGCCCTGGCCCCTGAGTTGCCACCTGCTACAGAGGTCATTGCTGGAGCCCCTGAGTTGATCTCCGCGGGGGACGCCGGTGTAGGGGCCGAGACCTCGTCGCCGTTGTGGTCGTCATCGTCGTCGTCGTTGCCGCCGGCGGAGATCCCGAACCTTCCCCGGATTGAAGCTCCTCCGTGTATGTTTCCTCGAACGTTCACCTGGACGGCGCCGATGGAACGTCCGAAGAGGTTTCAAGCTTGATGAGGCCGTGGCGAGAAGGGAACGCGAGAGCCTGTTTCGCGCCGCCATCACCGGGTCCTAGGGGTTCGGGAGTGTATAAATTCTTGCAATGGAGTTCCCTAGGGGGGTCTTCGCTGTTCTGATATCTGACTCCACTCTTGACTTGTTCTCTCCCTGACGCAGAAGCTGGTTGACGCAACTGAGGCAGATGACTGAGATCCTAACCAAATGGCCCCACCTCGTGGCAATTAAGCATGCTGCATACCGGACATGACATTTTGGCCACAGATGGAGGGAGCGCCACGCAGGGGGGAAGCGCTGGCTGAAGGATGCGCCGTCCTGGTCACCAGCTCAGGGATGAAACTTGGCCCAAGCCGGGAAGATTAGAGGTAAATTCCCCGAATGCATCCTCCCGACTGAACCCTTGGTGTATTTCTCCAGCTGTGTTGTTCCCAATTGCCCAGTTATGTCCTGGCCACAAGGTTGAGTTCTTGACTAATCTGTCGTGCAGCCCTCGAAGCCGAGTTAAAGACCCGAACAGAGGGGGAAGCCCAGCTGAAGGAGGCCGAGAAGCCAAGGCCGAGCTTGAGAAGGTCAAGGCCGACCTGACAGAGGCCAACGCCGAGCTCGAACAGGAAAAGGCCGAGTTAAAAGAGGCCACATCAAGCCGGCGAAGAAAAAGCCGAACTAGAGAAATCCGTAGCCAAGTGGGAGGCCGACTACGAAAGTAAGTCCCCAACCTGACCGTGATCTTAACCAATCCATTAGTCATTCCATTTGCAACCGAGCCTGACAAGTTTACTTGCCGGTGGACCTGGACAGATATGAGAGCCAATGTCCAGGCCCAATAACGGTTTTACACAGAGGAGATAAGAGTCATCAGGGAGTCACGGGAAGCCCTCGTCAGGTCTCCTTGACCTCATAGATCCTAGCCCTGTGCGAACCAGTTGCAGCAAGATCCCCCAAGTAGAGGCGTGTCTTGAGGATGCACTGAGTGCCTTGAAGAAGTTCTCAGATGAGCATGTCATTGCCGGCGTGACCCAAACCCTGGCGATGACCAAATCAATCTACCCGAGGGCAGACATTGAAGCCATTGGGGAGGGGTTTGCCGAGGAGACGACGCCTAAGGAGGCGCTGGAGCTGATAGCCCAAGCGAGGCTGACTGCTGAGATAATCACCCGAGACCTGGGTCTGTAAGAGTAATATATCATGTAGTCGGTATGTATAAACTTTTGTGGAAAACATGTGTAAATATATGTGCAGTGCCGCCAAGCCTTGAATTACTACTAGTTGTCATTAGCATTACACGAATGTGTAGTCTGCGCTGAGTTAGTCTGTCGGAACTTAATAAAATCGTTCACTATAAGAAAGTGCACTCGGGCAAACGTGACAGTCGTAGTAAGGCTTCATAACTAGAGTAAGTCAGGCTCGTATATTATTGACAAAACACATATAATACATGCAGCCCCCAACTGACTACTCGGTTGATACAAGCGGCATAGTGAGTTAGAGAAAACTGTACACATGATAAAGTATAAAGCTCAGGTATAGAAAGGATGTAGCTGTTCTATATTCCATGAGTTGCTGATGAGGACACCATCTTTGGTCTTCAGTCGGTAGGCGCTTGGCCGCGTGACCTTGGCTATAATGAACAGCCCTTCCCAAAGTGGGGATAATTTGTGCCTATCTTTGGTGGTTTGTATTTTTCTCAAGATGAGATCCCCGACCAAAAAGGCGCGGCCACGGACATTGTGATTGTGGTAGTGACGTAGGCCTTGAAGATACCTTGCCGACTGGATTGTTGTGATGTTCCTTGCTTCTTCCAATTGATCTAGCTCGACCAGTCGGGTATTGTTTGAAACGTCTTCTGAGTAAGCCCGGACTCGCGGAGAGCCGAGCTGAAACTCTGTCGGTAGCATAGCCTCAGCACCGTAGACCAGGAAGAAAGGGGATTGCCCTGTTGCCCGACTAACCGTGGTTCTGAGAGACCAGAGAACAGATGGGAGTTCTTGTACCCACCGGCCCGCATATGGTTGTAGTCGATCGAATATCCTAGCCTTGATGCCTTGTAAGACCATACCGTTAGCTCGTTCGACCTGCCCGTTGCTCCGTGGGTGTGCCACAGATGCATAACAGATCTTGATGCCGAAATCTTCGCAGAAGTCTTGGAATATGCTGCCCGTAAACTGAGTACCGTTGTCAGTGATGATCCAGTTAGGAACCCCGAATCTGTATAGTATATTCATGATGAAGTCCTTTGCTCGTGCCGCTGTTATAGTTGCAACGGGTTTTGCCTCAATCCACTTGGTGAATTTATCCACCGCGATGAATAGATGTGTGAACCCTCCTGGCGCTTTCTTGAAAGGCCCGACCATGTCAAGCCCCCATACTGCGAATGGCCAAGAAATAGGGATAGTTGGGAGTTCTTGGGCTAGGAGATTTGTTTCTCTTGCGTAGAACTGGCAACCCTCGCACTTGCGAACAATTTCTTTTTCGTCTGTTACTGCTGTGGGCCAGAAAAATCCCTGCCGGTAAGCCTTTCCGACTAACATCCTGGATGCGGCATGGTTGCCACATATACCCGAGTGGATCGACTGCAGGATCTGCTTGCCTTCCTCGGTGGTGACGCAACGCATGAGGACACCGGATGTGCTCCTTCGGTATAGGTCTTCTCCGACTAGTAGAAAGCTTTTGCTTCGATGCTTGATTTGTTTGGCTTGACTACGATCGTCTGGGAGTTCGTCGTCTAGGAGAAATTTGACAACAGGGGCTCGCCAGTCTTGACATATGTGCAGCACCTCGTCTGTAGCCGGGGTAGGTTCGCCTCCCGACTGCTCCGGCGCCGGTTTCTTCTTGACTGATGGCTCCATGAGTTGCTCGACAAATATTCCAATCGAAACCACTTCTCGCTTGGATCCCATATTTGCCAGCTCGTCTGTCGCATCTTTGTATTGGCGCAGGACATGTATGCCGCCATAGTATCATCGAGACAGGTCCAATCTTTCATGACTTGGTTCACCACGAGTTGAGAATCCCTGTGCACAACCAGTCGACGTATGCCGAGTGATATAGCAATCCGGAGCCCGTGGATAAGTGCCTCATACTCGGCGACGTTGTGCGAAGCCAGGAAGTGAATTTGTAGGACGTACTTGAGTTTTTCGCCGGTGGGGGATGTTAATATGACTCCAGTCCCGGCGCCGCCGATCCGTAGAGAACCATCGAAGTACATTGTCTAGTACTCTAGCTTCGCTGTTGATGTAGGCAGTTGAACTTCTGTCCACTCGGCTACGAAGTCGGCTAGAGCTTGTGATTTAATTGCTGTCCGTGGCTGGAAGGTGATATCGAACGCCATCAGCTCGAGTGCCCATTTAGCGATTCGGCCGGTGGCCTCACGATTATGAAGGACATCCCTGAGTGGAAACAATGTAACCACCGTGACTTGATGTGCTTGGAAGTAGTGCACCAGCTTCCGGACTGTGATGAGTAGGCCATATAACAGCTTCTTGACCTGTGGATATCTTGTCTTCGAGTCAGCAAGTACCTCGCAGACAAAGTAAACTGGCCGTTGTATTTTCTGGATGTAACCCTGTTCGGATCGCTCGACCACCAGCACCGTGCTAACTACCTAAGTGGTTGCCGCCAGATATAGCATTAGCGGTTCTTGGGGCATAGGTGACGCCAACACGGGAGGTGATGTGAGAAATTGTTTGAAGTCTTCGAAGGCTTGTTGGGCATCCGGAGTCCATTGGAAATTGTCCGCCTTTTTGAGTAGCTTGAAGAAGGGCATACCCCGTTCGCCCAGTCGGGAAATAAATCGGTTGAGTGCCGCCATGCAGCCTATCAGCTTCTGGATGTTCTTCTGGTTAGCCGGGGGAGCCATGTTCATTGTGGTGTTGACTTTCTCCGGGTTGGCCTCGATGCCTCGATGCGAGACGATGAAGCCGAGTAGCTTGCCGGATGGCACACCGAAGGCGCAATTTTCTGGGTTCAACTTCATTTTGAATCTTCGAAGATTTTGGAAGGTTCCTTCTAGGTCAGCGATGAGGTCTTCTTTGGACTTGGTCTTGATCACCACGTCGTCGACGTAGGCTTCCATGTTGCGCCCGATCTGAGTGTGCAGACACCGCTGAATTGCCCGTTGATAGGTTGCTCCAGCATTTTTCAGACCGCACGGCATTTGATGTAGCAATACGCTCCAAACGGTGTGATGAAAGATGTCTTTCAGCAGTCTTCCTCCCTCAGGCTGATTTGATGGTATCCCGAGTAGCAGTAGAGAAAGTTGAGTAGGTCGCACCCGGCCGTGGAATATACCACCTGATCTATCCTGGGAAGACCAAATGGGTCCTTGGGGCACGCCTTGTTAAGATCGGTGTAGTCGACACACATGCGCCATTTACCGTTTTTCTTTCGGACCAGAATTGGGTTTGCCAGCCAATCCGGGTGATAGACCTCCTTGATGAACCCGGCTACAAGGAGCTTGGTGATCTCCTCCCGAATAGCATCCTTGCGGTCTTGAGCAAAGCGCCGCAACCATTGCTTGACTGGCTTGGCATCTGTCTTCACATTGAGGGCGTGCTCGATCACCTCCCTTGGTACGCCCGGCATGTCAGACGGTTTCCACATGAATATATCCTTGTTGGCTTGGAGGAAGGTGACGAGCGCGTCTTCCTATTTGGGGTCGAGTCCGGTCCCGACTAGGGCAGTCTTGGAGGGGTCAGAAGGGTCCAGGGGGATCTTCTTCGTGTCAGAGTCCGCTAAAATTCCCGACTTCGCCGCCTTTTTTGCCGGAACTTGATCTTGCTTAACTTCTGATGTGATGGCTTGCCGAATGCTATTGCGCCCGACTGCTGCCTCTTGTGATTGAGCCAATTCACAGCTCTCCTTGTCGCAGGTGAAAGCTTGCTTGACATCGCTGCGTAGGGAGAGGACTCCTACTGGCCCAGGCATCTTGAGCACCATATATGTGTAGTGCGGTATCACCATGAATTTGGCAAGTGCTAGTCGTCCGAGTATCGCGTGGTACGTGGTCTCGAAGTCAGCGACCTCGAAGCAGACGTTTTCCGTGTGGAAGTTATCCCGCATGCCGAAGGTTACTGGCAATGTGATCTGCTCGAGTGGAGTTGATGACAGGCCGGGAATTATCCTGTGAAAGGGCGCAGTGCTCGGCCATAATTCTGAACGAGGATTCATCATCTCGTCCAAAGTCTTGGCGAATAAGATGTTGAGCGCGCTGCCTCTGTCGATGAGGGTTTTCTTTAGCATGATATTTCTGACGACCGGGTCCAAGACGAGTGGATAGCGTCCCGGGTGTGAAACCCGATCTGGGTGATCTGCGCGGTTGAAGGTAATGACCATCTCTGACCAGCGCAAGTACTGGGGGCTGTCCGTTGTAGAGATCGTGTTGATGTCACGCGCTGATAGCTTCTATTTGCGCTTGGACTCGTAGGCAGATGGCCCTCCGAAGATATGGTTGAGCTCGGCTTGAGGATCTTGGAAATCGTCGACCGAACACTGATCTGGCTTGTCTTTGTCCTTGTCGGCGCCAGATGATGAAGCCTGCTCGGAGGCAAACTTCTTGAGCATGTAGCAATCTTTGGCTGCGTGCTTGCTCTTGGGGTGGAAGGGGCATGGCCTGCTCATGACTTTTTGGTAGTCGTTATTCCGCTGGGGCCGCGACCGAGTGCGCTCCATGTTGGCCACCTCATTGTCCAACTTCCGCTTGCGGCTGCCAGACTTGTTTTGAGACAGCTCGTTGTCGGCTTTCGCCTTCTGATCTTTCTGTCGGGACTCCTTCTTCTCGTCGAGGGCCTCGGCAACTGCTTCGGCTGAGTCGGCATATTTGTTAGCCATATCAAAGAGGGCCTGGACTGTGGATGGTGGCTTCTGAGTGAACTTCGCGATGAACTGGGCGTCCTTTACTCCCTTGCGGAAGGCAGCAATGACAGCCTCGTCCTTGATGGTTGGAATTTGGTTGCGCTTCTCGAAAAACCTCTTGATGAATTCGCGTAGAGACTCGTTCTTGTTTTGGTGTAGCTGATAAAGATCGTGCTCTGAAGATGGCCTCTCGTAGGTTCCCTGGAAGTTAGCGATGAACCACTCCCTGAGTTGTCCCTAGGAACCGATCGACCGCCTCGGAGGCCTGACAGCCATGTCCTCGCTAGTCGGCCAGAGCGACTGGGAGGTAGTTAGCCATGGCTTTACTATCACCTCCGGCTGCGCGAACCGCCAGGGTGTATACGATGAGCCAGGACTCGGGTTTGGTTTTGCCGTCGTATTTCTCAATCCCCGTAGGCTTGAAGCCCGCCGACCAGTCAACCTCCTGGAGCTCCCGTGTGAAAGCGGGAATGCCTTCGTCTTCGTCAAGGCTCCGGCTCCATCTAGGGCGGCATAACCGCTCGTGGTGGAGACTGAAGCGTTCGTTTTCGTCTTCGATTCGACGACGCTCATCTTCTTCGCGTTCATCGCGCTGGGCGCTTATGGTATGGCGAAGGTCGCGTTGTAGTCGGACTCGGAGGTCTTGATTGGGTCGGCAGTCGAACTGGTGGCGCCGCCGGTTGTTGTTGGTGCCGCCGAGTGAGGTTTGTCAGGACTCCTCGCGTGGTGACTAGGTGACTCCCGACGTAAGAGTACACAGAGATCTGCCCCAGAGAAACCTGACCGATGGTCGATATAACTTGGTAATCAAACCCGACTGCTGTTGCTGCTGATAGGCGGCAACTGTGATCATCATCTTGATCTTGGCGATAGTCGGGGTGGCCTGGTGGTCAGGCCCTAGTTGGAGTGTGTCTAGCAGGGTTGCGGCAGCCACGATGTTCTGTTGTGGCGTGACGAAGACATCGTGGTCCGCCGACTTTGGTCTGGAGGATTGGTGCCTCTGGTGGCGACTCACCCAGCCTATCGCAGCCCTCATTGGAGCCTCACAGTTGGCTTCCTCAATGTTTTGTCTTAGTCAGCGGTCTCCTCTTGTGTTCCTCTTCGCTCAGCGAATCTCCTGTGGGGGCGTTGATGCCATGAAGGTTTCGTGGGGGATGAGGAGACCCGCTAAACTGGTGTCCGAACCAGAGTTCGAACTGGTGTCCGACTGGGAGCCGGAGTCTGCGTAGTTGAGCGGAGTAAGAATTGCCCCGATTATCCTAGATCCAATCTGAAATGGCCCAGGGCCGTGTCCAAACTGAAGTGCGGGAGATTGGGAGTGCCGCACGGGATGTGGTTGTGTAACGTTGCTGAATCCGAGTGGGAAATTGAGGATCTCCCTCCTTCCTTGCCCACCTGAGTTGACTCTAGGCCTGACTCAGGCCGAACGCCGTAGAGAAAGTTGTCCCGTGGCTCGGCGACGCAGAGGTTGGTCTTGCGGCTGATGATGATTGTCGCCGCATCTGGTGGGCTGACTGGCGTGGAGTCGGCTGGTTCCTCGGCCGGTTGGATTGGATCTGCTTCGGCCAAGGTCAGATTACCGATCTGGTCAGCGATGAAGTCGAGGCTTCCGAAGGAGATTACGTCTCTGGGGGAGAACTTGTGGCCATCGACTCCTCTTGTTGGATCCATCGAGATCTTGGATGTGAAACTCGCCGGAGCCCCTACCTGGCGCGCCAACTGTCGATGTTTTACACAGGCAATAGAACTATAGGGCTACTCGGCAAGGGGAAACTCGGTGGATTACAGAGGAACACAAAGAGATTTTATACTGGTTCAGGCCCTCGATGTGAGGTAATACCCTACGTCCAGTTGTGGTGTTATTCCTCTGAGAGGTTATGTCGATCAATGATCTTCCCGTGCCCTCATGGGGCGCCCTGCCTCCCTTTATATACTAGGGGACAAGGGTACAAGATGAGGATCCCAGCCAGATACGGCCAAGGGATTTCCTTTAGAGATAGAAACTTATCCGACTAAGACTCTGTTTTCCTTATCGTACAAGGCAAAGCCTGCCGGGTGCTATCTTATCTCTAATTACATAATCGGCCCATCCTCTATCCGAGTGGCCCATATGCTGGTGTAAGGTACCGGGGCCCATGGCCTTCCATAGGCGGGCTCTTCAAGGGGAGCGGTCGGAGCAGTCTCCTTGAGATCGATATCGGCACGCTTCCTGCATGGCAAATAGATCAAGTACTACTGCAATAGACAAGAATCTCAGAAGATCCAGAGCAGCCTACCTCTTGGAGAACTTGAGTTTCCTGCCGGGCGATCCAGGTCCCGGCGGAGCACTACGCCGGGTTGTCGGCCGGTGGTGGGCGAAGCGGTCGGCGCGGCGTGGCGATGGAGGCGGCCCCATTAGTGGCGTGGCCGACTCAGGCGCCCGTATGCTTGATGGCGCCTGCTTAGACCTTGTACTCGGCGGTGTTTTTGCCAGGCTTAGCAATGTCGAGCTCGGCTGTACTGGTCCCAATCTAGGACTTGATCGCCTGGGTGCCGCGGCGGTAGCATCCTTTATCTTCAGACTTCCTGCCACGGCACACGGCATCATGGCCCCCTCGCCCCGATAAAGAACAAGCTTTTTCCTCGCTCTCTTCGAGTCGGGTTGGGTGGCAGGGGGCTCCTCGGCCTCTTCTTCGATTTGACGGCTAACAACGGGCGGGAGTCCTCATCGAACTCCACGCATTCCTATAGAAGATTCAATAACATCTATCACATAATGTTGGGCAATCACAAATACAGGCCCACTGGCATTCGCCACAGATGAAGGACAAAGATTACCTTGGGGCGGCGCCTAAGGAAGCTATAAGCAGCAATTCGGCGTTTATCGTCCTCGGTCCCGATCACCCCCTCGGAGAAGTAACCAAATAGGGTCTCGGTTACCTTGAACTTATCGGCCAACTTGTGGCTTACTCAGTCAGGATCAAGTTTGCCTTGGAAGTCCTAGCCGAACGCGCTCCTCAGCTTCAGCGGCTGGATGCGCCGAGTCAGGAAACGCCGCGCCACCCAAGCCCCGGTCAGGCCAGCTTCTTTAAGCTTATCTAATTTTGCAAGCAATTGGCGTACTTGGCCCATCTCTTCAGAGGTTGGGTCTAAAGACCAACTTGGTAAAACTACCAGTGGCAAGCTAGTGAATGGACGCAAGGAGGGAGCCAGATCTGCGCAATAGAACCACTCCTTGTTCTAGCCTTTCAAGGAAGATTTCAAGGGGAGATCAAGATATGTTTTCTTCCCATCACTCCTCAATTGGAGACCAGCCCCCCAATCACATTGATATTATTCTTGGAGGGCTGGGGTTTGATGTGGAACAGATGCCTGAAGAAATTAAAATGGGGTTCCACACCCAAAAAGCACTCGCAGAGAGTGACAAATATGGAGATTTGAAGAATCGAGTTGGGATTCAAATTCACCAACTCCAACCCATAGAAGTCAAGGATGCGGCGGAAGAAATCAGAAGAGGGAAGGCACAAACCCCAATCGAAAAAAGAGGCAAAAACTACTGTTTCGCCAGATTGGGGATTTGGGACCGACTCACCCTTAGCCGGCCGCCAGCGGATCACCTCCTGGCTAGGCAACTTCAATTGACTCCCAGCAGCTTCAATTTCACCGAGCCACAATCCGAAGTCGGCCAAGCATTCTTCAGCTGTGGAGGCCATGGGCCCCGGGTAACTCATCATCAGTATATGGGCCACTCGGATAGAGTATGGGCCGAATCATGTAATTAGAGATAAGATAGCACCCAGCAGACCTTACCTTGAACGATAAGGAATAGCAGTCTTAGTCGGATATGTTTCTATCTCTAAGAAGGAAATCCCTTGGCCGTATCCGGCTGGGATCCTTATCATGTACCCCTGTCCCCCAGTATATAAGGGGAGGCAGGGTGCCCCTCAAGGGGCGACGAGATCATTGATCGACAAACATCTCAGAGGAATTACACCACAACTGGACGTAGGGTATTACCTCACCTCAAGGGCCTGAACCAGTATAAACTCTCTTTGTGTTCCTCTGCAATCCACCGAGTTTCCCCTTGCCGAGTAGCCCTATAGTTCTATTGCCGGTGTAAAAATCGACAGTTGGCGCGCCAGGTAGGGCCTCCGGCGAGTTTCACATCTGCAAGCTTGATGGATCCAGCAACCAAGATTGACAGCGACAAGTTCTCTCTTGGAGACATTATCTCATTTGGAAGCCTCGATTTCATTGCCGACCAGATCGGCAACCTCACCTTGGCCGAAGCAGATCCAATCCAGCCGACCAAGGAATCAGCCGACGTTGCGCCAGTTGGCCCACAGGACACCGCGATCTACTCCGGCAGTCCTTTACTTCACCGAGCATCGGGACAACTCTTTCCTTCGCGTCCGACTTGCGCTAGGCCTTGAGCCAGCTTGGGTTGGGCCGAGAAGGGGAGAGATCGTCAATCTCCTGCATGGACTCGGCGACGCTGTGGATCTGCACCCCACGCAGCAAACCCGATCTCCTGCGATTCAGTCTAGACATGGCCAAGCGCCATTTCAGATTGGATCTAGGGAGGTCGGGGTCGTTCTCACTCCGATAAATTACTCGGAGTCCGACTCCAAGTCGGATAATGGTTCGAACGCTAGTTTGGACTCCAGTCTGGCAAGTCTCTTCCTTCCCCGCGAGATCTTCATGGCTTCAACACCACCATCCAAGGTGTGCCGACTACAAGAAGAGCGATAGGAGGAGGCGCGCCGACTGCGACAACAGGAGGAGGCTGACCGCGAGGCTCGCAATGATGAGCTGCGCAAGGCTGGGCGAGCAGCTCAGCAGTAGATTCTCTAGACTAAAGTCGGCAATCACGACGTCTTCGTCACACCACAACAAAATGTTGTGGCCGCCGCAACCTTGCTAGACACGCTTCAGCTCGGGCTTGATCACCAAGCCACCCTAACTATCACCAAGATCAAGGCGATGATCACGGCTGCCGCCTGCCAGCAACATCAACAGCAGTCAGGCGACACTGTGGTACCGACTAACTAGTCAGGATCTCCAGCAGCAGGCTCATCCACGTCTGCACGGTGTCGGGCGGCCGGCTCAAGTCGGCCACACGAGGAGTCGAGGCAAACGTCACTTGGTAATGACAACTGGCGGCGTCTCCAGTATGATCGCTGGCCTAATCAAGACCTCCGAGAGCGCCTACAACATGACCTTCGCCACACTATCAACGCCCAGCGCCACGAACGACACGACGAGTGCCGCCGACTGGAGGATGAAAATGAGCGCTTTGGTCTCCATCACGAGTGGTTTAACTGCCATGGTCGAAGCCCGAGCCCTCACGAAGATGAAGGCATCCCAGCTTTCACTTGGGAGCTACAGGACGTCCACTGGCCGGCTGGCTTTAAGCCCACAGGGATTGAAAAGTACGATGGCAAAACAAACCCCGAGTCCTTGCTCACCGTATATACCCTAGCAGTCCGAGCTGCTGGGGGTGACAACAAAGCCATGACTAACTACCTCCCAGTCGCGCTAGCCGACTCTGTGAGGACATGGCTAATAGGGTTCCCGAGGCGGTCGATCGGTTCCTGGGGAGAACTCAGGGAGCAGTTCATCGCCAACTTTCAGGGGACCTACGAGAGACCATCTTCTGAGCACGATCTGTATCAACTACACCAGAAGAAGAACGAGTCTCTACGTGATTTTATCAAGAGGTTCTCCGAGAAGCGCAACAAGATCCCAATGATCCGCGACGAGGCCGTCATCGCCGCCTTCCGCAAGGGAGAAAAGGACGCCCCGTTCATCGTGAAGTTCACTCGGAAGCCACCACCCTCTGTCCGGGCTCTTTTCAACATGGCCAACAAATACGCCACCTCGGTTGAAGCGGTCGCAGAGGCCCTGGACGAGAAGAAGGAGTCCCGACAGAAGGATCAGAAGGTGAAAGCCGACAATGAGCCATCTCAAAACAAGTCTGGCAGCCACAAGCGGAAGTCGTACAACGAGGTGGCCAACATGGAACGCACTCGGTCGCGGCCCCAATGGAATAACGACAACCAGAAGGTCATGAGCGGGCCATGCCCCTTCCACCCCAAGGGCAAGCACGCAGCCAAAGATTGCTACATGCTTAAGAAGTTTGCCTCTGAGTAGGCTTCATCATCTGGCGCCGACAAGGACAAAGACAAGCCAGATCAGGGTCCGGCCGACGATTTCCAAGATCCTCAAGCCAAACTCAACCATATTTTCGGAGGGCCGTCCACGTACGAGTCCAAGCGCAAACAGAAGCTATCAGCACGCGACATCAATACGGTCTCTACGACGGACACCCCCTAGTACCTATGCTACTCAGAGATGGCCATTACCTTCAATCGCGAAGATCACCCAGATCGGGTTTCTCACCCGGGACGTTATCCACTCATCCTGGACCCGGTCGTTAGAAACATCAGGCTAAAGAAAACCCTCATCGACGGAGGCAGCGTGCTCAACATCTTATTCGCCAAGAATTTGGACGAGATGAAGATCCCTCGTACAGAACTACGGCCGAGTATTGCACCCTTCCACGGGATAATTTCCGGCCTGTCATCAACTCCACTCGGGCAGATCACATTGCCAGTAACCTTCGGCACGCGAGATAACTTCCACACGGAAAACGTCTTCTTTGAGGTTGCTGACTTTGAGACCGTGTACCACGCGATACTCGGACGACCGGCACTCGCCAAATTCATGGCGATACCGCACTACACATATATGGTGCTCAAGATGCTTGGGCCAGCAGGAGTCCTCTCCCTCCGCAGCGACATCAAGCAAGCCTTCACCTGCGACAAGGAGAGCTGCGAACTGGCTCAATCACAAGGGGCGGCTGTAGGGCGCGATAGCATTCGACAAGCCGTCACAACTAAAGTCGAGCAAGATCAAGTTCCAGCAAAAAAGGCGGCGAAGTCGGGAATTTCAGCGGACTCTAACACGAAGAAGATCCCCCTGGACCCTACCGACCCCTCCAAGACTACCCTAGTCGGGACCGGACTCAACCCCAAATAGGAAGACGCGCTCGTCACCTTCCTACAAGCCAATAAAGATATCTTCGCATGGAAACCGTCCGACATGCCGGGCGTACCAAGGGAGGTGATCGAGCACGCCCTAAATGTGAAGACAGACGCCAAGCCAGTCAAGCAACGGCTGCGGCGCTTCACTCAAGACCACAAGGATGCTATCCGGGAGGAGATCACCAAGCTCCTCGCAGCCAGGTTCATCAAGGAGGTCTATCACCCGGATTGGCTGGCTAACCCAGTTCTGGTCCGGAAGAAAAACGGTAAATGGCGCATATGCGTCAACTACACCGATCTCAACAAGGCGTGCCCCAAGGACCCATTTGGTCTTCCCAGGATAGATCAGGTGGTAGATTCCACTGCCGGGTGCGACATACTCAGCTTTCTCGACTGCTACTCGGTATACCATCAAATCAGCCTGAGGGAGGAAGACTGCTTAAAGACATCTTTCATCACACCGTTTGGAGCGTACTACTATATCACAATGCCGTTCGGTTTGAAGAATGCTGGAGCAACCTATCAACGGGCAATTCAGCAATGTCTGCACACTCAGATCGGGCGCAACGTGGAAGCCTACGTCGACGACATGGTGATCAAGACCAAGTCCAAAGAAGACCTCATTGCTGACCTGGAAGAAACCTTCCATAATCTTTGACGATACAAAATGAAGTTGAACCCGGAAAAATGCGCCTTTGGAGTGTCATCCGGCAAGTTACTCGGCTTCATCGTCTCGCATCATGGCATCGAGGCTAACTCGGAGAAAGTCAATGCCATAATGAACATGGCTCCCCCGACTAACCAGAAGGACGTCCAGAAGCTGATAGGCTACATGGCGGCACCTAGCCGATTTATTTCCCGACTGGGCGAACGGGGTATGCCCTTCTTCAAGCTACTCAAAAAGGCGGACAATTTCCAATGGACTCCGGATGCCCAACAAGCCTTCGAAGACTTCAAACAATTTGTCACATCACCTCCCGTGTTGGCGTCACCTATGCCCCAAGAACCGCTAATGCTATATCTGGCGGCAACCACTCAGGTAGTAAGCACGGTGCTAGTGGTCGAGCGATCCGAACAGGGTCACATCCAGAAAATACAACGGCCAGTTTACTTTGTCAGTGAGGTGCTTGCTGACTCAAAGACGAGATATCCGCAAGTCCAGAAGCTGTTATATGGCCTACTTCTCACAGTCCGGAAGCTGGTGCATTATTTCCATGCACATCAAGTCACGGTGGTCACAGCGTTTCCACTCGGGGATGTCCTTCACAATCGCGAGGCCACCGGCCAAATCGCTAAATGGGCACTCGAGTTGATGGCATTTGATATCACCTTTCAGCCACGGACAGCAATTAAATCACAAGCTCTAGCCGACTTCGTGGACGAGTGGACAGAAGTTCAACTGCCAACATCAATAGCAAAGCTAGAGTACTGGACAATGTACTTTGACGGTTCTCTACGGATCGGCGGCGTCGGGGCTAGAGTCATATTGACGTCCCCCACTGGCGAAAAACTAAAGTACGTTCTACAAATCCACTTCCCGGCTTCCCACAACGTCGCTGAGTACAAGGCACTTATCCACGGGCTCTGCATCGCTATATCACTCGGCATACGTCGACTGGTTGTGCGCGGGGATTCTCAACTCGTGGTGAACCAAGTCATGAAAGACTAGACTTGTCTCAATGACATCATGGCGGCATACTGTCAGGAGGTTTGCAAGCTGGAAAACAAGTTCGACGGGCTGGAAATAACACATGTCCTGTGTCAATACAACGACGCGGTAGACGAGCTGGCAAATATGGGATCCAAGCGAGAAGCGGTTTCGACCGGAATCTTTGTCGAGCAACTCATGGAGCCATCAGTCAAGAAGAAATCGGCACCGGAGCAGTCGGGAGACAAACCTACCCCGGCTACATACGAGGTGCTGCACATATGTCAAGACTGGCAGACTCCTGTTGTCAAATTTCTCCTGGACGACGAACTCCCAGAAGATCGCAGTCAAGCCGAGCAGATCAGGAGTATACTATACCGATTTGGGGTTCCTAACCGCATAATCACCGACAACGGTACTCAGTTCACGGGCGGCGTATTCCAAGACTTCTGCGAATATTTTGGCATCAAGATCTGCTATGCATCTGTGGCACACCCGCGGAGCAACGGCCAAGTCGAACAAGACAACGGTATGGTCTTACAAGGCATCAAGGCCAGGATATTCGACCGACTACAACCATACGCGGGCCGGTGGGTACAAGAGCTCCCATCTGTTCTCTGGTCTCTCAGAACCACGGTTAGTCAGGTAACAGGGCAATCCCCTTTCTTCCTAATCTACGGTGCCGAGGCTATGCTACCGACAGAGTTACAGTTCAACTCTCCACGAGTCTGGGCTTACTCAGAAGACGTCTCAAATAATACCCGACTGGTCGAGCTAGATCAGTTGGAAGAAGCAAGGGACACCGCAACAATCCAGTCGGCAAGGTATCTTCAAGGCCTGCGTCGCTACCACAACCGCAATGTCCGTGGCCACGCTTTTTTGGTCGGGGATCTCGTCTTGAGGAAAATACAAACCACCAAAGACAGGCACAAATTATCCCCAATCTGGGAAGGGCCGTTCATTATAGCCGAGGTCACGCGGCCAGGCACCTACCGACTGAAAACCGAAGACGGCGTCCTCATCAGCAACTCATGGAACATAGAACAGCTATGTCCTTTCTATACCTGAGTTTTATAATTTTTCATATGTACAGTCTCTCTGACTTACTACGCCGCTTGCATCAACCGAGCAGTGAGTCGGGGACTGCATGTATATAGGTGTTCTGTCAATAATATACGAGCTTATCCTACTCTAGTTATGAAGCTTTACTATGACTATCGTGTTTGCTCGAGTACTGCTTCTTACATTGAACGATTTTATTAAGTTCTGACAGACTAACTCGACGTAGACTACATGGTCAAGTAAAGCTAATGACGACTGTGTGATAAACTTGGCGGCAGTGCACATATATTTACACATGTTTTCCACAAAATTTTATACATACCGACTACATGATACGCTGCCCCTACAGACCCAGGTCTCGGGTAATTACCTCAGCAGTCGGTTTCGCCCGGGCAATCAGCTCCAGCGCCTCTTCAGGCGTCGTCTCCTCGGCAAACCCCTCCCCGATGGCTTCAATGGCTGCCCTCGGGTAGATGGATTTGGTCATCGCCAGGTGTCGATGTTTTACACCGGCAATAATGTTATGGGGCTACTCGGTGACCTGGAATTCGGTGGATTGCAGAGGAACACAAGAGAATTATACTGGTTCAGGCCCTCGATGTGAGGTAATACCCTACGTCCAGTTGAGGTGTTATTCCTCTGAGGTGGTTTTGCGATCAATGATCTTGCGTGCCCTCATGGGGCGCCCTGCCTCCCTTTATATACTAGGGGACAGGGGTACATGGTAAGGATCCTGGTCGGATACGACCAAGGGATTTCCTTCTTAGAGATAGAATCCTATCCGACTAAAGCTATGTTTCCTTATTATACAAGGCACAGCCTGCCGGGTGCTATCTCATCTCTAATTACATGGTTTGGCCCATCCTCTATCCGAGTGGCCCATGTGCTGGTAATGAGGTACCCGGGGCCCATGGCTCCCACAGTAGCCCCTGAGACCTTCATAGTTGAGTTACAGCTGATGCCGAGTGCTCATCCTCCACGGTGAAGGTTACCCGAGTGCGATGCTCCCGAGTACTCTTTGTCCGAGTAAGTCTTCCCGAGTCCTGCTTCATGTCAGCTGGCAGCGAGGCTATGAAGGGCTTCATGTAGATATATGAATAGTGTGCGCCGAATAGGCGCACCTATTAGGTGTAGCCCCTGACTTTTTGCTTAATTGTGAAGACAATTAAACATAAAGTTAGAGATCTTTAACCTGGAAGTCTTTCCCGAGTAGATTACTTTGGGTATTTGTGACTCTTCGGTATCATGTCACCGGAATTAACTTTATAGTCTTGCGAGTAGAAGACTTACTCATATATAGGACTCTTCGACTTCATGTCAGTCGGAATATGAGTTTATAGTCTTTTCCGAGTGGCGTCCCACTCAAAAGTTAGACTCTTCCGCATCATGTCAGCGGGAATAAATATTTATAGTCTCTCCCGAGTAGTGCACTACTCAAAAGTTAGACTCTTCAGCGTCATGTCGGCTGGAATAATGTTGCTCATGGCAACTGATGGCCACGCATGTAAGCCGAGTACCACTTTATGAAAATTAATCCATTACGTGGTCAGGTGTACTCGAGAAAGATACCTGCGTCTCCAATTTAATGAAGACCAGCTTGTAATCCTTGTAAGGATATATCCTCGAGACCTGTGAGATAAACAGATACCCAAACATTTACATTTAGCAATAAGGCTCTCATGGAGCGTATCCGCTTACCTCATCGGTTCCTGTTGGTAGCACCAGCGCTATAATTTCAACTCAGCCTGCAGGCGGCCCACATGGAGCATGCTACTGTAGGAACTCATATCTTGTCAGCCCAATACCGACTGTGCAGGCCTGGGCCCATCTAGTCGGTACAGGCTATAAAAAGATGGGGAGAGAGAAAAAGATTCCGTCGTCTTCCCCAAATCGGCCAATCTCTTCATCTTCCACCTTCGCGCCTAACTTTTCGCCTCCGCCCGGCTAGGGTTAGCGCAGCCGCTGTTCCCCATCCGGACTAGGGCGATTTCAATCCTCCTCGTTTATTCCATGCCCCCGATTTGCTTTCCCCCAAATCTCACCACCTCCAGTCATGCCGAAGGCGACGAATCTTGCGGGTGCGCCAGGGAGTTCTTGCCGATCTCAGATTGTGGCTCGGTGAAAGCTGAGACGGCTGGAGAGCGAGCTGAAGTTGCCCAGCCAAAGAAGTGATCCGCTGGCGGTCGGCGAGGGATGAGTCAATCCCCAACCCCGGCCTGGTGAAAACGGTAGTTTTCGCCTCTTTCTTTGATCGGGGCTTGTGTCTTCCGTCTTCTTGATTCTTCCGCCGCATCCTTGATTTTCTACGGGCTAGAATTGGTGCATTTTAAATCCCAACTCAATCCTTCAGATCTCCATATTTGTTATCTTTGCGAGTGCTTTCTGGGTGTTGAACCCCCATTTCATTCCTCTTCCGACACTGTTCCATGTCAAGCGCCCCAACCTTCCAAGAGTAATATCAATGTGATTGGAGGGGCTGGTCTTCAACTGAGGAGCGATGGGAAGAAAAACGTATATCGATTTGCCCTTGAAATCTTCTCTGAAGGGCTGGCACAAGGAGTGTTTTATTGCGCCGATCTGGCTCCTTCCTTGCGCCCGTTTACCGGTATGCGCCGACGGTGTTTGCCAAGCTGGGTCCTCGGAGCCACCTTTGAAGAGCTGGGCCAGGCACATATATTGCTGACGAAAGATAGATGACCTCAAGAGGGCCGGCTTTGATAGGGCCTTGGGTGGCTTTCGTCGTTTTCTGACGAGGCGCGTCCAGCGCTGAAGTTGAGAAGCGCCTTTGGCTGGGCTTCATAAGGGTAAACACGATCCCGACCGGTGTTAGCAGCGAGACAGAGGGACACATGGGGGGCGGTGACCGCATACCTTGTTCGGCTACCACTTCTTCCAGAAGGGTGGTGGTTGCCACCGAAGATGCATAACCGCGAGTTGGGGGCCCTACTTAGCTTTCATTAATCCGGGGCAGCTTGGGACCCAAGGTAACCTCCTACTTTCTTCTGTGGTGAATGCTTCTGTGGAATGGTGATTGCTCAACCTTGCATGATGGTATCTCGTCGACTGGCTTTGTAGTGGCATGAGGAATTTGATGAAGACTACCGTCCACTGTCAGGCGCGTCGCGTCGAAGAAGAGGCCGAGGAGTCCCTCTGCTGCCCAACCCGACTCTAAGAGAGCGCGGGGAAGAAGCCGATTCTTATATCGGGGCGAGGGGGGCCATGACAAAGCGGTCGCGCGTGAGCGGCAGCTTTGAAAATAAAGGACGCCGCCGCTGCTACAACGCCCACGGGTCGAGTCCAGGCTGAGACCGGCAGGTTCGGCCCAACGTTGTCGTGCTCGGGCAGCAGCGCCACCAAGGGGCCGGCTAGAGCAGAGGCGCTTGGGTGCGCGCAAGGAACTGAGCCAACATACCAGAGTTGGGGCGACTCGGGTTGATATGCCTCTGCCCGTTGATGACGTCGACTGGGGCCGACTGCCAGCGTGAGCTAACTCGCCGGGGGGGCGGGCCGCCTGGCAGGAAGCTGAGGTTCTCCAAGAGAGGTGCGCTATTACTTTATCCGGGTTCTTGTAGTCATTGTGATTGATTAAGAGTGATGTCCTGATGTCTTATGCTTAAGTTCGTCGTGATACAGAAGCGTGGGGCCGACTACTATCGATCTCAAAGTAGATGACCCGTCTGCCCACTTGATGAGCCGCTGCCTCCCATGCTGGCACGCCAGTGGCGGTGGAATACACACCTGTTTGAGGTTCGCGGCGACCAGCAGCTCGATTGCTGAGCGGACGGCGAGGCGGTCGGCTACAGGCCAATGCTGCCAAAGCTCACCCCGGACTATGTGAAACCGAGAGTGTGCTGTTGAGGACTGAGGCCAGCCCCCGAGGCGCGTTCATTGCGGAAGCAGTGGATGGGGGGCCCTAAGCGTACCCCGAGTGATTGTAGGGGAAGGCGGTGCTGAGGCCAGACCTCGTGCCGTCGTGGTTGTCGTCATCGCCATCGCACGCCTGCGCCGCCACTTGCGGAGATCCCACATCTGCCTCGGATCGAAGCTCCCACGTGTATGGCCCGGGACTTTACGTGGACCACTCGCAACGGTACTGCGAAAAGCTTAGGCTCGATGAAGTCGTTGGCAAGGAGAGAGGCGGAAAGCCTGCTTCGCGCCGCCATCAACGGTCCCAAGGGGTCGCGGTATGATTCTTGTAGTAAAAGCTCCAGCAATCTTCTTGTTTTGATGTTTGACTCTGTCGTCGTCTTGCTCTTGTCCGAGCAGAGCTTCGTCGCCCGCCCGAAGAAGGGCGAGTGACGGAGATTCTTGTCAGATGATGGCTTTCAAATCTACGAATTGCAATAATTACCTCCGGGCATTGAGGAGGCGAGATGGAGGCGGTCACACGAGGAGGTGAGGGCTGGCTCTGAGAGGAGTGGGCTGCGATTCAGCATGCAGGTGGGAGACTACTGGGTCTAGCCGAGTTAGCTGCAGTGAGGTAATCTCTTGTTTAATATCGTTGCCACGGACTTGGAACTTTTGATGTATTCATCATCAGGTCCGGCGTCGATCCTAACAGTGACGGGCCCAGGTGGTGTGCACGACTGCAGGGTTGAGCTCTTTGGCTATCTCGTGGTGAGACCTCGAAGCGGAATAAAGACCCAGCAGAAGGGAGTCGCCAGTGAAGGAGGCTGAGAACCAAGGCCGAGCTTGAGAGGTCAAGGGCCGGACCTGAAAAGGCACAACAGCCAGAGCTTGACCGGGAGAAGTCGAGTTGGAGAAGGCCGTCGTCAAGCCTCGTAAGGAGAAGCTGAACTGGAGAAGACCGTGCCGGGTGGAGGCAAATACGAAAGAAGTCCTCAACCCGACTGTGATCTCGGCCAATCATTAAATCCTCTCTCGTGTGGTGGG